>WBNH01010277.1:0-22527 GCA_013401255.1 Urocolius indicus
GATCTCTAAAGGTCTCTCCCAACGCTGACTGTTCTATGATTCTATGAAGATGTCCTCCTCTTCATTGTGCGGTGTTTTAACCAGGATCTTTTCAGTCCTCTGGGCTCCAGCATGGTCCCCACAAACAGCATTTGCGCAGCCAGCAGAGCAGCTGCAATGTGAGGAGGGGTGGCTGGGAGGCAGAGGACCTCAGAGGTGGCTGCTGGTGGGAAATTCAGGTCTTGGCTTTCCATTTTTAAAACCTAAGGTTTCCAACAGCCCCAGCAGTTGCAGAGGGCAGCTTGAAGTCGTGATCTGTGGCAGGGGTTTAAAGGTTCAGACACCAAAGTGTAAAAAAGAGGCCCCTGCCCCCTTCCAACCAAAAACACACCAAAAAAAGTCTATTTAAATCAAATTTTGCCATTTAAAGATCATCATGTAACTTTGAGGGCTATGATTTTTGAACAGGTGGGGATGGGTCCACTGGGCTTTAAAGGTGTGATAAACCCTTCTGCCAAGGTTGAATCCAACAGCGAAGCAGACACTTACCTTTCTCATGATGGGATATTGCACGCTCTTCCAGCACTGATGGAAACAAGGTTATTCAGCCAGACGCAGATGGTGTTATTTCCCCCCCCAGGGCTGCAGGGTGCCCGCAGCTATGCTGGTGTGTGGCTGTGCAGGTCGCTGGGGATTTGCATGGGCCCTTTTCTCGACAGCCTGACAGCTTTTTGAATGACAATGGGGCGAGGGGCAGGTTGGCTGGAAAGATGTTTCTCTGTCTGCATGGGCTGCTGCTGGCAGCTGCAGTCCAGCAGCGATCCTTGCCTCCCCTATCAATATCCTTCCCCCTGAGTTGGAAGGACTAAGGGATAATTTAGTCTTTATGCAAGTTTGGACTTTGCCCGATTACCAGCTGAGCCTGATTACACAGGCTTTGCTGTCCCTTTTGGGAAATAGGCCAGACAGCTCCAATGGGCTGCTGCTCCTCCTGCCAGTGCTGCCACTGCTGAACCCACTTATTTCATTTTAGATTGCAAGATGGACTGGTTGTTGTCTCTGTTGTCCTCCCTGTGCACCCACTATCTGAGACCACAGGATCAAGTAACCTTGTTTCTTGAGGACCCTAAATCACATTCACACACAAAGCCTGAATGTAAATATGCAGAGGCAGCTACTCAGGAGCTGAGCTATTGTGACTACTGATGACATGGAGCTGGGCCCTGGAGCAAGGAGTGAGGTGGAGCCCATTTTCAGGTGGGTCTCCTTACTCACCTCAGTTTCACTTTTTTTTTCACAGCTTGGCAACTAAGCCCTAGTCTGGGTCAGTCTATGCCATAGCTATGCTGTGTGCCTTGGTTTTCTGTGTAACTGGGAGCAAGAGCAAGCTGTCAGGTAGAAGCTGTGTCAAGCAGCAAAGTTTAAAGTCTATTCAAGTTGAACATCACAGGTCTAATGTTTCAGTGACAATACAGCAAGCATCGAGCTGGGCAGAGCTGAAGTCTGACTGCAGCTAGCAGTTGCAGACCAGCAGCCAGCCCACTGTCTCACATCAATACAGGGTCACCGCTTAAAAGCACTTGAATCAGCCAGACAGAAGATTCATATCTCCATCTACATTATCAGTTATGCAGAGTTCAGATGAAGGGAAGTTTTGGCTTTGAACTTGTGTGATTTTCAAAGCTAATTAACATACCACAGAATCACAGAATCTCAAGGGCTGGAAGGGACCTTGAAAGACCATCTTGTCCAACCTCCCTGCCAGAGCAGGCCGTTTAGAGTAGGTCACACAGGAACTTGTCCAGGTGGGATTTGAATGTCTCCAGAGAAGGAGACTCCACAACCCGTCTGGGCAGCCTGTTCCAGTGCTCCCTCACCTGAACAGTGAAGAAGTTTTTCCTTATGTTTCTTTGGAACCTCTTACATTCTAGTATATTGTGTTTTACTTGCTGTCTCCAGACCCTTTGTATCAACTGTGATCCAAGTTTAAACGCCGGGGATGGATTAGGATGTTGATGGTCCCTCTTTCATTTGGAGGGGAATTATGCAGGGAGATGGAGGGAAAGAATGCAGAACTACAGCCAGGACAAGTTTAAAAGCATCCCTGCATGGCTTAAATAGCTCTGGAGCAGCCTCTAGCACAGAGGAGTTACAACAACTTCTGAAGCTCAATGAAAACACTTGACCTTTCACTTGAACTGTGACCTCTGGCTATTGATCCCAGGAAAACTTAGGAGAGAGGGCAGTCACATTCTGCCTAGAGAAGCTCTGGCTCCTGAATGGCTCTGCCTGTTTTTAGGAGCTGTGGCACTGAAGTCTCCCTTTAACCTCTCCACATCATCTGCACAGCCTGTGGGTTACTAGAACTGTATGAGAGTTTGACTCCACCATCTCTGAAGCTCTTTTCAAATTAAGTGTAGTCCACTTTTATATTGCCTGTCACAAGAGTACGAGTTCCAGTTCCTATAACCTTTTCTCTTAGGTTAGATGCTCCAGGCCCCTCACCATCTCAGTTGATGCTTCCAAGATTTTACATCCCTCTGAAACTGGATGGTCCAAACAGGACAAAACATCTAGGCTGCCAGTGTTGAGCAGACTAGGGTAATAATTTCTGTCAATCTGCTGGTCACCTTCCTCCTAATATAATCCACAATGTGGATGGCATTATTTGTGATGAGGGTACTCTGCTTGGCCTCCACTTGTAATCCTTTGTCCCTTTTCAACTGGGTATAAATAGGTATATCTACACTGACAGATCAGAGAGGCCGAAGGAGCACTCCTGGTGGCATTAGTGGTCCCCTTCACCACTAGCTGGCATTTGGGATTCTGCTCCCCGAGCCCCATTGAAGGTGGTACCCTGAGCATTTGTCTGTTTTCTGTTCCAGGGACCTGAAAGCATGTAAGAGCTGGGGCATGGCAGGGTACATCCAGTGCCTGACAGCTGCTGACCCGAGCGGTTGTCAAGGATCAAAGGATGGAGCTCAAGCAGTGGTTGTCTGGTGGCATCAGGATGGAGCCTGGCATGGGCTGAACTCTCCAATGGTACTGTGGGCTCAGGTAGCACAGTGCTCTCCTGTACTCTGAGGCACAGAGGGTCTGAAAGAGATTCTCTTGTATATGACACAGCAAAACATCACATGCAATTTCCTGACAGCTTTATTGGACCAAAGAGCTGTCTTTCAGCATCCTGTTTCCAAGCTTGACTAGTAGCAGCTGTGTAGGGTAATGGTAGAGCTCCCAGGAGGAAATTCACTTTGTACCCATCAGGCTGACTTTTCTAGCTTTGGGACAATTTGGAAATACCTACAGAGAGGAGTTTGATCAATTTTCCTGTGCATAACTGAAGCAGAATGGCTCACAGCCTGAGATGTTTGCTGTCTTTGCAGCTGTATTGTGAGCTCCTTTTGATTGTACACAGGCACTCTTCCCCCATAGGTAATCTAAAGGTGGAACATCTCTAAGTTATTGAAATGTTCTGCTTCAGCATTTCATTTTCAAGCAGCATATATTTTTTTTTTTTAAAGGTGAAACAAAGTTATTTTCTTTGATCTGAGACTCGGTGATTTGCAGCACCTTTGTTAGATGTCAAACTTCAAATTCCAGGCTGCTTTTCTGCTATGAGGTGAAAGCAAGAGTTGAGTTTGTGGAATTGCCTCTGCCAAAAAGACAGGAGAAAACAGGAAATCCGATATTCCTAGATGCCATCTGACCCTTCTGACTGCTACGTTTTGATTTTTCTGGATTGTTGGGGTTTTAATTCCACTATAAACAGGCTGTAATGGTCTGGCTGAAAGCATTGCCAATCCATGCTGGGAAGGGTGAAAGCTGCTGAGCCATATCATGTTTTCTGAGTACAAACTTTTAAATGTTTTGCTTTGAAAAGCTTGGGGGCCTGTGTTCCGTGGTTGGCTGATTCGGTTTTTAAGAATGGGATCTATTTTCTCTTCCTGATGCCGTGCAGATGTGCTAACGGACAAAGTGTCAGCCTAGAGATGGCAATGTTGTTCTTGTAGGCTGCCGAAAATGGTGGTTGGTGGTTCAGTCTCTTTTACTACCCATTGCCTGCCTCAAGTGCTGTGCAGTGAAAGCTGATGTTCATTGCTTGTGGTGGTGTGTGCAGACCTGAGGAGAAATGTTGCTGACTGCAGGTATTGGTGCACTGCAGCCCCACTCCTGGGCTGAGAGCACTGGAAGGTATGCTGCAGAGATCATAGAATCGTATAATAGTTTGGCTAAGTGGTGTGTCCTGGCCCTGGTACCTTGCGTTGCCTTTGCTGGCAGGGATGTGAGGAGGACTATGCTGCTCCTGCTTGCTGCCGCTTCGGGCCCATCAAGGTTTGTTAGCTGTGCTCTTCACTTCAGCTGAAGTGGTGTTGCTTCAGGACACAAGCTGTGCTTCAGCTAATAAGGGCAGTTGGGCCTGAGATGGCTTGCTGCGGAGTTAAGATGGGGGCCTCCGCCTTCATGGTATAGCTTACTTACAAGCTGGAGCCACCATCTACGGAGCTGCCTGTGAGACTTAAGCTCGCTCTTGTGCCAGTCCATGGTTGGATAGCAGAGGAGGTTGCATCTGGGCTCTGCCCCTGCTGCTCTTATTTGTGGAAACTGGGCAACTGCGTGTGGAAACAAGTCCGCAGAGGGTGCCTTGGCAGCAGCTCGTCTGCTGGCAGCAACCTGAATGGTACATATCAGTGTGAGGATGTTCAAAGGAGGTGTGCGGCTATGGAAACCTGCCTCTGCATGCCCTGGGAGCACGTGAGATCTTGTGAGCAGAGATACTAATGCTTCTCTGCCTTGGGCCCCCTGTGATCTCTCTGCAAACAGCCCTGCGGGAAGAACCACTTCATTTTCTGGTCCACGTTCCCTACACTCACAAAACCCGGGGAAAAAATGACAGCTCTCTTTTCTTGAGACTACATGTCAAATGCCTGGGGCTGTGATGAAATATAGATCTACCTGATGCTGGACATACTTGCTTGGGTGTTTCCTTATACTCTTGAGGAAAGAGCCTGCCGTGTCTCCAGCTCACAGCAGCCCACTGCAGCTGGAGGAGAGCCACTCTCGAGCTTTGTTCACCTTGTTACCTGACACCTAAATAAAGATACGATGTTCATTAGGGTATAGTGGAGGCTCCTGGGGAAATGTGATCAAATACAGAGGTCAGCTGGGGGCTTTAACCAAGGACGTTATTTGAGGAATTCGTTCTTGACTCTACTAATTTTTGCTAGTGCTTGTCTCAGAGATGCTGAGAGCCCATCATTAATCGATCTAGGGGGTCCTTGTTCAGCAGCTGCAGATATCCGGCAGGTCTGCTTTTCAGGCCTGACCCAGTTAGAGCATAAACAGAGACAGAGCTGACCTGAAAAGGAAGGAGGAGTCAACGAGGCCCAAGTTGACCAAAACCTCTTTTCACACTGTTGTGAGGGTTACCAGGAGCAGAAGAGATGCTGTAATTCAGAGAAGCTTGCCATACTCAGACAGAGAACCGCTTTACCACAGCTCCAAGTATAGTCTGAGCCTGGCTTGTGGCTGTGATACAGTGACTTAACGAGTTGGCCTGTGTCAGCCAGGCTGCAGGAGCCACCTGTGTAGGCACCGCACCTGTGATGGATGTGTGGCGAGGTGCTGAGGAACCCACCTCCCTGCTCTGCCTTTGCAAACCAGTCTAGTTCAACTGGCTTTGAGTGTGTCATAGGCTGCAGGCAGCCACCTCCACTGAGCTGCCATGGGATGGTGAGCCACCAGACTGCAGAGATTGGAGCTGCTTGTCCTTCTCTAAAGTGAAGCTTCCAAGCTTTGCTGGAAGGAGATATTTCTCCACATGCTGCCCATGCAGGCTTTTGCTGGCACAAGAGATTACCGAAGCCAATGACCATGTATGATTTACAAAAAGCATCAAATATTTGTTTAAATGGTGCTTGCAAGAGCTTTATCAGTAAACACGGAAACATGAGCCATGATGGAAATGGAAGAACCCAGATTTGAAGTGTTACAGCTTACCCTGTCTGCAGAGTTTGTGAGATGCTCTCATTAGACAGGTAGACCTTCATGGCCAACAGGAGATTCTTTAGCACCTTTTCAAGAAGAAACAGCCTTGGTCCTGACAGGAAGCTGGGCTGGATGAACCCCATCCCCTGTGTGCCAGGCTTAGCCTGAAACCTCTTCACTTAGCTCACCTCAGACCAAGACAGAACAAATGCTCCCAGCTCAGCTTTGAGGCTTGATTTGATGACAATCTTTCTTTTAAAACAGCCTCAACACCACATTGGTTGAAGGTTATTTTCTAAATTGTGCAACTCAATAAAAAGGATATGACCTACGAGAGCTTTGGAAAAAAAAAACCAACAAATGTTTAATTAGTTGGTGAGGAGTCATCCTTGGTAAATGCCTAGTAGCTGGCTCTATGTGGGTCTTCTGTCTGCCTTTGTGTGCGGGTACATATGGTCTCAGTGGATATGTATAGAGTGGAAGCAGTCCTGTTCAGTAGGTCCCCTGTGCTCAGGTTTGTGTTTGTGTACTGGGAGCATTAATGAGAACAGACTGCCTTTCTTTCCCTTCGTTCCCCAATCCCATCTGTTCAAACAAAAGGCTGAAAGGGAGAGAGAGCCGAGACCCTGCTGGTCAAGAGGGGATGGATAATAACACATATCCTTGGGCTACATTTCAGCACATGCAACCCTTTCAAGCTGTGCTAAAGCTTTTATTCAGGCAAGAGAAAGAACAACCAATATAAAGTAAGTTGGTTTTTTTTTTCCTTCTTTTTAAAAAAGCTGCATCAGGCTTGAAGGATGCTGCATTGTGTTCTACCTCTCTAATGTTTGATAAATCTGAATTTTATATACAAAAATAGTCTAAACCAGCACTGATTATGTATTTGTGTGTGTACAGGCAGAGCACGGTACTGGTCTAGGACGAGCAACATATGCAGGGAGGCCAGGGATGGCTTAGAAAGTCAATTTTCCCTGTGTTTGCACATGGTAACAGTTCCAGATTCGTGTAATTAACTATACATCAAAAGAGTGTGAAGGAAGATATATTCCTGTCCACCTTGGGGATTTGATGGGTACTTTGCAATTCATGGTTAACCCCCCATTCACATATTTGTCATTATGGTCGTGCCAAACAACTCATCTGAAGATCAAAACAGCTTTCTCGGGGGCTGTTACGGCCAGAGCAGCACGAGAGATGGCACCTCGGATCCCAGAGCGGGTACTGAGCTCTCGGCAGAGAGGGCTGCAGCCCTAGCTGGCAGTGTCGGTGCTCAGCCTTCTGCCAGCCGTTCCAGGGGCGTCGTAATGGTTTACGGGAGAAAAATGGTCCCAAATGCCATTAGTTTAATGCTTCATAATGTCGTTGTGTCTGTTTTAAATGCAATCAGGGAGCTCGGGGGACACCCAGGACTAAAATAAAAAGGAGGAAAAGAGCTTTCAGAAATGTAATGATGGAAAGGGAGGCAGGGGGGGAATCTCTGGCGAGTGAAGAAATGAGATGCACTGATTCTTATCCACTGAGCAGGTAGCACATGAGTAATCAGTGTAGGGCTGTTAATGGGATAATTGCCATGAGGACCGATTGCACCCAGGTTGCAATAAACACGGCAGATAGGATCAGTCTCAAGGAGAGGAAGAGAGAGCTTTGCAAAACACAAGATCTGGTGCTGGCCAAGATTTTCAGAAATGGTATTTTCAACTGAGATCTCTGGTGCTGTGTTAGTGTCTGTGTTTGGTTTTCAGAAGTAGAGCACAACAGATTCCACTGAACGTGTCCATCATCTCCTACCAATCCAGCAAGTTTAGCCATGTGCACGCAGGTGCCTAACTCCGGGGTGCCTGACTCCCACTGGCTCGAAGAGAGGGAGCCAGGAAAAAAAGAAACAGATCAAAACAGTGAACAGGCTGGAGCTGGCCTGTTCACACCAATAGAAATGCAAATAAAACTATTTAATAAGCAATGAGTACAAGCAGTGCTTATGCTCATGTAAGCTTTAGAAATCTTTCTAAGTGTCTCATATCTCAGTCACACAGGTGGAGCTGTTTCCTTATGGATGAAATCCTCCCCTGGTTGACATCTCCCACTCCAAGCAAGGCAGGTATGTGCTCCTTTCAGATAGGACTTGTTTGGTTCCAGAAATCATCAGTTCTTCTTCTCCAAGGCAGAATTAAACAAGATGTGGGGATCGTAGGATGACCGGACAACACTGCTCCTTTGTGTCCTTTTCCTTTTGACTCCTAGCAATCAGGAGGAACATGCTTCTGTGCACCAGTGCCAGGGGCTAATCTAACATAGACAATTTGCACGAGCAGCACATCCCTCTCCTTTCTACACCTCTTCTCACAGGGGATCCATCTCACACGTAGAGTGCACGCTATGGCCGCTCCCTTGTCTGTCATGCGAAAGCAGAGCCCTCGAGCCTGGCCTAACAGCACACTATTGATATATTAGCGGGACGTGCTTCTGCTGAATTCATCCATCAAGCGACAGCAAGAGATGATTTCAAGGGATTAATGCGCTGGTGGGTGCATGCAGAGGTTGAAAGGGGAAGGGATCGTGGTGCTGGTTGGTTTACTGAAAAGACAGGAAAATGAACACAGCAGAAATAGGGTCCTCAGCGTTGCAGATAGGTACAGATCAATGAGTGGTTGCTTTCAGCCCCTCTATTTGCTTTCTGCAACAGCTATTTGTAGAAAACAAGAAAATGCAGTTTTTGACAACGCTTTCTATAAGGCTGGTTTCATTACAAGAAACTGTTCCCAGTGCCTTACAATCCTGCTAAATGTAACCCTTGAGGCTGAGATCCTCTGCGGTGGATGTCTCTGGTGGTTTGGATTGGGGGAGCTGAGTTTAATCTGAAGCAGTTCAAAAGCAATTTCTGGGAAGGAGGGTAGAGAAAAAGAAACAGATGTATCTGGAGTTTAAAATTGACTTGCTGTGCCTTTCTTTGAGAAGATCTAAAGCTTCTGTGGAGCAGAGACTAGAAATTTGGCTTGAAAGGGCCTCCACTGCAGGGGATACAACTTCTGTCATATCTTTAAAAAACTGTCCCAATTTGGCCAGATTGTGAGCCTCCAAAGAAAACCAGTGTAAATCTCATTTGACAGTTTTGTCAGAGCTTAGCAGCCAAACTGTCTGTCCATCCCTGGCTTGCATGGCCACCGTGCGTGACCCATCCCGACAGAGCAAAGGAGTGTGCAGCCCTGAGCTGCGTTTTCCATTCCATGTGCTTCACCGTGTGGGGCTGCTTTGGTGCTGGCTACCACAAGAGAGAGCTTGAAGCACAGATTTGATGGAGGGAGGGGGGATACAGCTGAGAGACACACACAGGGAAGTTTCTTTTGCATTTTCCTAAAGGCCAACATTGTATCTGGGTAGACTTAGAGGATCAGGAGTCACTGAGCAAGGAGAAAAGTCATTTAAGAAGATGTTGCTGTCACAGGTGAAATAGATAACATTCTTTCTTTAGTTTCTGATGTGAAATAGACTAAAGGGAACATTTTTTCATTGCAGACCACCAGAGACATTTTCTGTGATCCTCAAATATGTTACCTGAACATGATGTACCAGCAGGTATCCAGCACAAGGCTTTAGAAAAACAGAGCGCCTGTTGGCATGTGTTCAACTCTCTTTCGGGGAGACATCCCTTCCTTTGAATATAACTGAGGCAGTGTTTTACATTTTGCCCCACTCCCAGGTTAACAGCAGCAAGACTGGTGTTATAAAGACACTTAGGTCTGCAAAGGTGATATTTGGATATGAATAGCGTGATGGGTGGCATGGAACTACTATGGAAAAAAAAAACCCTGGGATTTCCAGATGAATAAGCAAAACTGTGTGTTTCTTACGATGGGAATGGTGTGACCTAAAGGGAAGGTAACACAGCTAGGTAGGCAAGAAAAATATGTTCAAAGGGATACATCAAAGGTACTCAGGAAGTGAAAAAAATCAAAGAGAAGAGCCAAAGGTGTTTCGTGCTGTCATCAGAAGGGCAGTGGCATCAAGGAAGCTGATGAAACTTGTCAAATATGTAGAGATAAGTAACAGAAATAGTAGGGCTACCATGAGTGAAGTAGTGAGATTATCGTGAATGAAATATGAACAGAAATATGGGTCTGTCTGAAACCACCAGGAGAAAAAGACAGAGCAAGCCTTGAAAGGCTGATCTGTATTGCGCATCAAGGGTATGACTGGCAGCAATCTTGCAAACTCACAAACGTTGAGGAAGGTGACCCTGGGCTTCAACGAGGCCCCAGCACAGATATCTCCTCAGCAGATATGGGCTCTGATGAACAGGAAGATGGCAGCGAGGTTACAGCACACTGAATGTGCTGTTGATCTTCTTGCTGTCTCACAAGGAGGGCAGGCAAATGACCATGAGATGCCCAAAATGAGAAATCAGAGCTGCTGGGTGCCAACTGGGCCTAAGGTTTATGGAAGCTGAAGTGAACAAGACTCTAAAGCAAAAACTCATCTCATAAATACTGCAGATTCTGAAAAAGACCCATTCCAAAACCAGTTGATTGTCGTCAATCAAGAAGATTCCCTATGCATGGTAGCAACTTTTTCTGGATGCAGTATACTTGACACCAAAACATCCAATACCCCTCAGTGTTTTGGATTAGTTACCAAAGTGCTTACTGAAGAAGGCCACAGACCCAGATTCAGACAGGTGCTGAGCACTGCTACAGCTCAGAGTTGTACCAATATATGACAGTGTGGGTTGTCGCATGGTCAATAGGAAGTTGAAGAACAGGAAAAATCCTGACAGAAGTGCTGGGAATCAGAATCCCCAGGGACTCTAACACACAAAAAGCCAAGAAAAAACAAATGCTATGTGATTCGGGGACCCAGGAGTTATGCATCCTTACGGTAGGAAGCAACATTGCAAATGGTGAGGTTAAGCCTACCACCACAGAAAACTGTTGTCAAATAGGCTTGACAGAGAGATGCATATAGTGAAGAAATAAGGACAGGGAGCTGCTGTAGAGAATTCAGCACAGGGCCACAGAGATTATGAAGGAAGTGGAACATCGCCCTTACGATGAAAGGCTGAGGGAGCTGGGGCTCTTTAGCTTGGAGGAGACTGAGGGGTGACCTTATTAATGTTTACAGATATGTAAAGGGTGGACGTCAGGAGGATGGAACCAGGCTCTTCTCAGTGATGTCCAATGATAGGACAAGTGGCAGTGGGTATAAACTGGAACACAAGAGGTTCCAAAGAAATACAAGGAAGAATTTCTTCACTGTGAGGCACTGGAACAGGCTGCCCAGATTGGTTGTGGAGTCTTCTTCTCTGGGTTTTGAAGTTCTTGTGTCACCTACTCTAGGTAGCCCTGCACTGGCAGGGGGATTGAACTAGATGATCTTTCGAGGTCTCTTCCAACACTTAAGATTCTGTGATTCTGTGAAATAAGGAGCACCTTTTCATAACACCGGTAAAAATGAAGCTGGAATGAGGCAGTCATCTTTTTTGGAAGGGCCTCAGACAAAGACAGCAGAATCGTGGTGAGACAGTTGATGTAACATGACGACAACGAGCAGACTTACTGCTGCTTACCAGCTGTGCTGTTGCTCTCTCAAAGGAAAAATTAAGACACAATAGACTCAGCATTGTTGTACCAACTAATCCAGAGACCTGCTGGGTATTTCTACTTTTTCTAGATATTTATGCAAAGTTCTGTGCTGCAGAGATGTTAAGCAAGGATCCTACTTTATGGTGAACCTTACCAGTAGCTGGCTTTTGGGACAGGCAGTCAAGAACAGCTGTGGAGCAGCATGTGTGGAGACTTACATCATACTATACCACTCACTCCAGGAGTGGATGACAGCCATCTCCTTGCTCCTAAATACTTTTTGAAGGGTGCAACCATTCACTTGCACTCGGTGATTAGAGGGAGCTTCTGCTCTCATAACGCAGCGGCCAGCAATAAAGCAGAGGCTAACCCACAGCTCTGCATGATAGCAGCCTGGGACTTTGAACTGCTTGGAAACTGGCTTCTAGTTTGGTGGATGGGTGTAATAACACCTTAACAAGCCAGCTGACTACAGATGGGCAAACAGAGTCTTGCTCATCTCCCCTTCTTCGCTTCAGATGTCACTGACAGAAACTGCGATTAGATCCCCATGTGACAACTCTCAAACTGTAAGGGCCAGTTCTTGTTTCTCTAAAGGCACATGCCAGAGTAGCCCAGTGACCTCACGGGACTCAGCAAGCACCCATGTTAACCATGGGTTTATATATCTCTCATGGTGAGATGGAGCTAAGAGGGACTGGTCAGCTTCAGAGACAGGGTGAGACTGGGCAGGATGTGTATTCTCTCACTGGGTGAGTCAGGTCCCTGTACTGTTGGCAGCGTTTGCAGTCTAAACACGTAAAAGGTGGAAAAGGGAAGCATATGTTGTCTCCCAGGAGGCTGTGAGACACGGAGAAATACCAGACTGGCTGTGAGATTCTGAGATTCAGAGAAGTGGCTTTGCTGGTGTCAGTCAAGCCAGGAGCTGCAGCTCTTTAAGAGAAACTCAAGGAGTCACCAAGTGAGAAGGTACCAATCTGGTGTGGACACTTCTCTGGCTCTGACAATGGTACAACTTTCATTTGACAGGAATTCCCTTGCCGAGGATGCTATTGTTTTGAATGCAATTATCTTTTACAAGGTTCTTCCAATCCACCTAATCATCTTTTTTCTTAATGTGCTTTTCCTTCCTACATTGTCACGCAAAATCCATTTCCTTTCAATTTACTTCAGATCTATCTGCATCCAGATTACTGCAACTCGGACGCACGGTAATTAAATACGGTTTGTCTGAGTAGAAAGGCAATGAATGCTATTACAGCTTGTTTATGCTACCAAGCAATGCAGGTTTCTCTGTGCCATCCCACCAGTGTGGCTGAACCCTACCCTAGAGAGACTGTGCTTTAGGCCACATGCAAGCTTCACTGTGCTTTTAGTCCCCGGACAGTCTTCTGAGGTTGCTGATGAATGTCCCCGTGGCTCTCAAATTCTGAGACATCGAAATATTCATCTCACTAGGATCTGCCTCAAGAGCAGTCACTATGTTAGCTCTCATCTTAACCTCTGTTTCTGACAGAAATATTTAATGAGACCTCATCTGCATTGTTAAAAGGGTTACAAGGGGGTACCACCCTTTGGCTACAATGCAGCCTTGTGCTAGAATCCCCGTGCAACTGTTGGGACTTGACCCTGGCCTTGGCTCCTCATAGCACTATACACTTTGGGAGCTTGTAAATCTATACTCTGAATCCTGTTACATGTAGTACTTTCACCTTTTGGATGCTACTGACGAGCAAGTTGTTTGGTAGCAGAAGCCCTGGCTGTCTTGAAATGATGCAGAGGAGGTATTATGAGTGTCTGTAGGTCAAGCACTCACAGTAAACCCACCATTGAGAGCTGCTTTAAGAGTGATTCAAGAAAAGGTCAAGTGAGGTAAATTCACCTTCATAGAGTAAGGTTCAAACATTGGATACTGTTACAGAGTGAATGGGGTAGGGAAGTCTTGCAGTGATTTACTTTGTACATTGTCTGAAAGTACTTCATAGGTCAAGAAATCTGGTAGTTCTTCTCAATAAATCTTTTGGCAGTGATGAGCTTTGTTTGGGGAGCCCCAAACTGGGAAAACCAGGGAAGCTTCTCTGCAGGTTTTTTAAGAGATTTTCTTTGAAAGCCATGCTTTCTCTGATACAGGCTGAACTAGAGAGTGTAGACTTTGAAGCAGTCATATGTCTATGTACAGGAAAGTGATTTTTGTCTTTGAAGATAATTTCTGAGTCTTGGATCTCTTTTTATGTTCTGTTTCCCCATCAATAAACTGAGGATGAGTGTCCTCAAACCACTTTTGGAAACTCCACACCTTGCTGAGCCGCAAGACTTGGCTCATACTGGAGATGGTATGTGGCCACACAATTTAGGCTGGTCTGTTTATGCTGGGAATAACACATATGGTGTCTGAGACTGCTTGTCCACAGAGATGCCTTTGAATAACTAAGAAGCCCTAATGGGATGACCTTAGAAGAGGACTGACCTTTCCTCCCATAGCTCATGTACTCCCCTTGTTCTCACTCCTCTTTATGTCACCGTTTTAATCTCCCCCTCATTTACTTCTTCCTTGTTTGTTTCTCCTTTCTGCAGCTTGAATCTAAAGTATGTGAAATCACAATATGTTTTGATGAGCAAGATGTCTGAATCCAAGTTCTCAAGTCTCTCATCAGTCTTTTCTTCTTTTAAGCACTTTGCTAGATTGACTTTATTTAAGGTCTCCCAAGCTTAAGTTTGCTTAGGGCAGTTCACATAAGGTAAGAACTTGCGATCTTGACTACTAGTGCCTACCTGTTCAAAAGGTAGTCCCATCCAAGTGAGGACTGAAAAAAACATCAGGACGTGAGGATTAGGACCAAATTCAAGGCAGGATCCCATCTTGCATTTGACCATACTACAGTGCTATGACTAGCTTTCAGATCCTTCTTAGAATTGTTTCTCTGGTGGCAATCACAACTCTATTGACATCATGGAATTGATGTAAGTTTACCTTTATGTGTCTGAGATTGAACTCCAACCCTTTAAGCTTTCAGGAAAAATGCATTTGTTTTGCTTACTGCCCCAGGGAACAAGTCCTCCTCTCTCCCTACCTAAAAGATCATATTTATCTGGTCACATTGGCCTACTGGGGACTCACTGTATAGAGAGCTTTAGTGTTCAGGTCTAGAAAGACCGAGACTTGAAAGAAGTTGGCCTCTGTCAAAGGTCCTTTTCCTTCAGACCTCAAAGATGTATGAAAAGGCAGCTGCATTGGGCCAGACTGAACATCCATCTAGCCCAGCATCCCTTTTCAAATGAGGGCCAAAACCAGATTCATGGGAGCTACAACTAGATGTGTCCACGGGATACCTCCTGCTGGCCTTCAACCATTTTGGTTTGAGAGAATCTGTTGGCAGCAACTTCTTTAAAAGTCTCCTGCAGATTTATCTTCCATGAGCTTCTTCTGTCCTTAAACTTCTATAGCTTGTTTGCTTTCACAGAGTCCCGAGGAAGGAGCTCCCACAGCTTTACTGCATAGGGTGTGATGAGACAGCTCCTTGTTTGTTTTGAAGTTGGCACATGACAACTTCATTGCCTACTATCAAATTATATTGGAAGAGAGAGGGAGCGAATGATCCCTTTCCACCATCCCCTTAACTGGGACATAATGGCTTTCTGTAGAATCACTACTGACTCAGTCCTTTTCACTTAGTCATTTCTTATATCGAAGCTACTCCATGCTTTGGGTTATCCTTGCTGCCATTCTTATATGCTTTTGGACTTTATTGTATTCTTACTGAAAGACTGGAAGACCAGATCCGCATGTGGTATTCAGGATACAGACTTTACTATGCAACGGCAGGATGCTCTGTGTCTTGCTCCCTACATTGTTCTGTTCTCTCTGCAATGACAGTAATATCTAACATTTTATTTTCTTTTGCCATGCTACCAAGAACCAAACTGATGTTATCATGAAACAATATATCATAACTACAGCATCTTGCTTCTATGGTTGGCTCAGGACCTATCAGTTATATGTGAAGTTAGAAATGTCCTTCCCTGCATGCATCACCTTATCACTTTATTTAAATTTAATTTCTTGTGCTGTTTTATCAGTCTTGCACAGTCCTCCTGCAATTTTTCATGGTTAGTCCTTGTCTTTATTATCTGAAACAACAGAAGTCCAATGCAGGTTTGGGACTCTATCCTATAGGGGTCATTTCTGGAAAAGTCTTGAAACCTGTCTTAAACCTTGCAATCGATTAAATGGGCAGAAGAGCCTTCATGTTGGGAATATTGAGCCTGAGAAGTGGGAAAGAGTTGTCTTTGAATGTTGTGGCTGCATGCAGTCAAATTATTCTCTCTCCTGCTCTGCTCTGCATTTCTTTCATTTCTCTCTGTCTTTATCTTGTCTGTGAGCTCTAGCCATAGGGTTTGCAAATCTTTCTGCCACTTCTATGCACAGAATGGTTTTGAGCAAGGAAAAAGACATAGAATTTCTCTGGAGGATAGATGACAAACCCCTTCATTTTTGGTCCTTGAAAAAAATGTTACTGTGACTGTCTATCCCTCTGGCCATGATTAAAGTTGCAGTGATCTCTCCTCAAGATCTTGAAAGTCTAATGTGTTACTCTTTCCAGTTCCCTCCCTGCCTGGTGTCTGTCTGTTCCTCAACTGAACTCACTTCCAAACCCCCGAGCGAACTGCTACTTACAGCTTGAGGGAACATCTCCCCATCCACCCGTACCAACAGCTTGACCCAGCCACTCATACCCTTCTCCTTTCTAACACTGCCTGCTGCCACATTTCCCCATGTTTGCTGCCTGCCTTTTCATGTGCTTTTTTTTTTCCCCCTCATTCCTCCATCTGCACATGCCCCAGGTTCACATGTACACCTCACCACTCTCACACAAAATCCTTCATGTTTTGCTTAGTCTCTGATTGATGTTGTCTCTCCACCTGTGTGACCTGGCTTCTTCTGCCTTTCTCTCCCTGTGCTGCTTTTGCTTTGATATAAGTGCTCCTAACACCATCTTTTTATATCTCTTCTCCCAAGTCTCCTCTGAATTCTCCCCAGAGCAGCTTTCTCTTCTCTGATCAGGTTTCAGTGAGGAACAGCAGCACAACTGTCACTTGTTGCTTTCCAAGTGACTCTGTGCCCGGCCACTTTGAGAGCTACCATTGCACACACAAATGTGTGTGAGTGTGGGTGTGTGTGGGAAAGGTTGGGAGGGAAAAGCACCAAAAACGAGAGTGATTTTGTGTTGAATGGCTAAGAATGCCTGAAGCAACCGGGGCACATGAGAAATGCGTAACTTCTGCAACATCACCTATTCTCTCAGACTGATTGGGCAGAAGTCTGCACAGGTACAAGAGAAAGTGAGAGAACAGCCCTGTCAGTCTGCCCTGGAGCTGGTGCACCGAGCAGCTCCCTGCAGGAGCAAGGACCTTCTGCACTGCAGGGCAATGGACTGACAGCAGTGGTGGTGGTGGAGGAGCAGGACTTCCGTGCAGCTGTGCAACTCTTGGGGACCTCAGAGGGCAGAGTGGCTGTGGGGAGGCCAGGAGGAGCAGCTGGAGGGAGGGAAAGCAGGAGAAAAAACAAGGAGCTGGTTGCAGAGCTGAGCTACAGGGAGCCATTGGATGGAGAGCAGTGGTGGGCAGAAGAGCGTACAATGGAGGCATGGAGGAAGGGGCATCGAAGCTCATGGCAGGGAGCTGAGAAAAGAGAGTAGTTAGCTGGCCCAACTTTGTGCCTGCACTCCTGTGCCTGAAACTGGTCGGCCTCTGAGCTCGCTTTCATTTTAAGCCTGAGTTATTCCAGCCTGGTGACTCAGTTTCTTTCCATCTCTGCCCCTGACATTTCTCTTTCAGGTGGCTGCTGCCTGGTTTTGGGTGGGGCTGTGGGCTGGGGTGACTCATGTTTTCGAGCTCTTATCGGCACCAGTATGATGTTCTCCTTTTCTTTTCTGTCACACGGCATCTCGCTCCCCTCCCCTTCTTCCCCTCCCTCCCTCCCTCCTTTCCTCCCTTCCTCCCTCCCTCCGCCGGCTCCCAGAGGAGGCGACAGACGGTCCTGTAATTTGGTTCCATTCGCTCGACTGGAGCAACACCTGCCCCCCTCTCTGGGGACGGGAGGGTCTCATCCCAAACCGTGCGAGGAGCCAAAGACGAATCTGAAGCCCACATGCAAATAGAGCCCAGGATAAAACAACACGGCCATTCTGGGCAGAAAAGGCAAAATCCGTCACCAGGGGAAGAGGCAGTGAAAAACAAAATCGCCTCTGAAGAAAGAAATAAGAAGTGCCAGGAGATTGCCTTTTCCTTTTGGGTCACTTGCTGTTGCGGTTATTGATCTGTCCCACCCTGGAGAATAAACTGAGAGTACTGAAAAAAATAATGGCTGATATTAGAACACATTTATTCACCCTAAAAGGACTGGGTTAATTGGGTTACAGGATGGCTAGATGGATAGATATGTGAATAGCTAGATAGAATGTCGCTGGTATTTCTTCATGGCTGTATAATGGAAGAGATCCATTTCTTTGTTGAATTTCATATACAGTATCCTCTTCAGCTTCCCCCCTCCCTGCCTTCCCCCATCTCTCTTATACACACGTTCTTTGCTATAAATGCAACAAAGATATCGAATTATATCCAAGATCCTCAGAATTTCTCCACTGTAAGTATCAGTGGTAATATCCTACCTGACTCACCCACTTTTTAATGCAAGCAATAAGGCACTGCTCTGTGGCCAGTGAGTAGCGTGATTCTGAATGCACACATACTGTGCACGTTGCTTCTCAGTGATGATCTGTGTCTAGAAATCTTTCCTTTTGTATACCCATATCTAACAGAAGTATAAGTCTATATTTTAGAGTATTTTGTGCTTTAAATCCTTTCATCGCTCAGGAAAGTATATGATACTCATAGAAACACTGGCAGAAACAGTTCCCCCGTAGCTGTCCAGTCCCATGGAAATTACTAGGTTTATCTGTAGGCGTTACTTTTGCCTTGCTGTCTGTCCTTGTGCTCTGTGTCAGGGTCAGGATCTGTTTCCAGGGCTTAGATGCATCCATTAGATGTCCTGTTTCCTAAAGATGCAGATGGGAATGTGTGTTGCACCCCATATCCATATATATCCATGCAGACCTGCAAATGTGTCTTAATAACTGTTACCACATTAAGGGTACAGTGGCTATGCCTTGTACTGGGAGGTTCTAGATCTATCCATTGGAAGCACTTCCCCTTTCTAAACGCTGGAGGTTTGTTTCCATGCAATGTTTTGCATGTTGGATTGAGTCAGGCTTAAAACATCTCTTTTAGCTTCAGCTAAAAGGTAGTTCTTTGCCATCTCTGTCTTTTGAGTATGCTTTCTGTCACGGTTCCTAGGATGAGCTCCTATTTAATTGTGAAAGAAAAGCATTGGAATGTAGCTTTAATCTTACCTTTAGTCCTGAAAAAAAAACAACCCTCCAGGAAATATTAACTCTGTGTTTCTTCCCTGCCAGTTATTGTGTTGGCCATGCATGAGAGAAACTTCCATTGAGCAGTCCCACCCCATTCCTCCTATGGCGTTGTCATTCAAGGTTGCTCATTCTTGCGTTGCTGAGGGAGCATAGACGTAGGCAAAGTAACTTTGGTTATATAATTAGACTTTATTGCTACTTACTGCTGACTTGAGGTGAGGTGGAGTTAAACTTGTTTACCTGCTGTTCATAAATCTGGACTTTTGAGCACTTAGCCATTGCAGCCTTTATATCGCATGGTCCTTGTAGCTTGTACATACTATTCACATCTTTCTCAAGAAGGAAAAAAAAAAAAAGGAATGGAGTGGGAGAGCAAAACCTACATTTTCTTTTCATAGTTATCAACTGCTAGATGAGAATGAGTTTCCTTCTTGGTGCTGGTGGAAGAAATAGAAATGATTAGGATGATGCTCTGGTGGTGAGAGCATACAAGCAAGGTGGTGAGTGGATGAAAATGGGATAGGGCTTGTAGGGAGAAGCAATTTCTTCCATTAGATAAACCTTTGGAAGAAATGCACATAACTTCAGGTCAAGTGCCCTGACCCTTCTGAAGGCTAAACTTGAGGCTTGATCTTGTGGATGTCACCAAAACCAAAGCCCTTCCTGCCCTCTCTCTGGGTGCGGGCAGGCTGTCTGATGTCTTAGAGACTGGTGGGAATGTGATGACCAGAGGATATCCTTAGTTCCAAACTCCAGTTGTTTCCACACATCTCCACACCATGCTCTCCTATGCTCACAACACAGGAAGCTCACTGGCTCATTGTTTGGGCACAGAATCCCATGGCTGGGAATCCTGGCCTAATAACTACTGCTTAGTCCACAGCATCTTCACTGCATGGACCTAGCTTGCTCACAGGCTCTTAGCTTATGACCTGATGTGTTTGTAAACCACAGAGAGGGGAGTGTGGCTGGACGGGGGATGATGTCTTCACACCTCCTCATCCCACAGCCCGTGTGCTTGAGTCAACTCTCAGTGACTGCAGCCATCATATTTCAAATCAAGGTAATGCAGAGCACTCCTTCCCCTAAAATATGCATTTACATGCTCAAGAAGGAGATAATATGTTATGTATTAACTAAGTCCTCCGAAATGTTGGCAGCACAAAGGCTTCCTGGACAGCAGGATTTATAATATCACTCAAGCAATCGGCATCACACTCGACCCACTGTCCAGATGTTGTCAAAAGCCAGGAAACAAGTCTATTGCAAAGAAAACCATCTCCAAAGTTGGTAGAGTTCTTTCAGCCCCAAAAGATGCAGGATTTGAAAAAACTGTGCATCAAATCACGCTTGGGACACAGGAAGCATGTGTTGGTGGAAAGTGGAATTGACAGCCTCCCTGGACAAGTTTTCTGCGTGGAGCTTTTCAGCTGGTCAAGCCTCCACTTAATGACAGCACTGTGCAAAGTGTCAGCCATAAAAATGGAGGAGGGACAGGGACCGATAACACTGTTTTATGTCTCCAGCAAGTAACAGTGGCTCAGGCGGCCACCCCAGACAATATCAATATTCGAATGATAGGTAAAATTAACCTCTTGTGGTAAAAAAGAAAGGATTTTAGTGTGATGGCACAGAGGTCTGTTGCTACTCAGGTGGTAACCTGTCTGTTATTGAGTCTGTAGCTGTGTTGTGTTTCAAGTGATAGGCTTTGACAATGAAGATTTATATAAAGGAGTATGGTTGAGGTTTTTCAAAAACAGGGAAAGGCCCCAAGGTTTTTTACTTGGTTTCAGTAGAACTGGCCCTGGCCAGAGAGGGATCAAAACTGAAAGAGAACACAGTGGGCTCAAGGCAGGATGAAACACATATATTTTGGTGGCAAAGTTGGACATACAGAAGAGCGGTGTGTCAAGACACATGCTTTTTTTTCCTCCTTTTCCTTTTACAGCCCCAGCTTTGAAACCTGTGAGCCCATGCCAGTCACGATGTGGCAGGGAGAAAGCGACAGAAAGAGTCCTGTGCCCACTCTGCATTTGGGCAGGGAAGGCAGCTGGAGAGCAGCTGGAGCTGCAGGGGAGGGATTGCAGGGTGAGTCTCCCTAGGAAGAGGCAGCTAACCTGTTGAAGCTTTCCCATGCACGACTTGAGAAGCCTTTGCAATCCTTATTCATAAGGGGCATTGCGTCTCCGTCTTACAGAAAGACCAACAGGTTAAAAATAATTAGGAAAAAACAGCTTTTATTTGATACTTTTATTTATATGCAAAACAGCTCACCATCCATGAGAGATATGAAAAACGCATCAGATAGAAACCAGATTTATCTATTCTCACTACAAAATATTGCATTATATAAAGCAACAGAGACACACAAAAAAACCCTGAAAAAGACTAAAATCTTTGGATAGCAGATGTGGTTTTGTCTCTTTTTTTTTTTTCTCTTTTTTTTTTCTTTTTTTTTTTTTCTCTTTCATCCTTGTTTTAAGAGATTCACAGCAAAGAACATGAAACATTTTCAGGTTATAGAATACTCTCTTTTTTGGTTGTCACAAAGGAAAGCAGTCCTGGTTTTACTTTTCTTTTCTTTTTTTTTTTTTTCCTCCTTTTCCTTTTTCTTTTTCTTTTTTTTTAGGAAAAAATGTCCTTTCCTAAAAATATACCACACACGTACACACTCACGCTCACTCACACACACATACACACACGCATGTAAACACACACTCACATATACACCCACAAAGAAACTACTTCCCTTATAAACGATTCGCAAAGAACTTTTTCAGACGTAACTATAGATCAGAAGAACAACAAGTTGATTTCTTTTGAAAAAAAAAAAAAACCTCTCCTAGTTAAGTGCTAGTAGTTGTCCGTCCCACACGAGGAAAGAGAAAGGAAGAAAGGAAGAAANGAAAGAAAGAAAGAAAGAAAAGAGGTCAGGAACAAATGCCTTGATAGATATAAAATATAAACAGGGAGGTTTGTCGTACACAAGTGCAGTATACTTGGAGGGGGAAAATAAATTATTTGTTAAATAAAAAAGGGGGGAAGGGGATGAAAAGAACACTGTATTGATCCCAACAAACACTCATAAGGTCAAACGTAATAGTTCACAGCAGAAAGTGTAAACACTCGACTATAGAAACCAATTGGCACAAAGTATCCAAAGTAAAATCGCCACCACTCTGAAAAATAAATAAATCTTGAAAAAAATAAATTGTCGACTCCTTCTACCATAAATAAAAAATAGTTATTTTTAACTGCACCCATGGGTCACACGTTTAAGGTCACAAGTAGATGTTTTTTTGGATATATATAAAGGGGCACTTGACAGCCTGAAGAAACAATCCGGTTTTACACTTCTCTTGGAAAAACGGCCTCTCCGCCGGCCGCACCGCCACCGTGCCGGGGGCAAGCCCCGGGGACACAAGGGCAGGCGGCGGCGGCGGCGGGGCGGATGGTGGCGGGCGGGGGGACAGCCCGGGGAAAGCGCTGCCAGCCGCTGCCTGAGCCGAGGCGGCGGGGAGGAGGGAGGGAGGGAGGGAGGGAGGGAGGGG
>WBNH01010277.1:22923-78662 GCA_013401255.1 Urocolius indicus
AGCCGCCCCGGCCCTCCCCGCCGCCGCCGCCGCCGCCGCCGCCCTCCGCGGGCTCCGGGTCGGAGACGCAGCAGCTCAGGGGCTGGGTGTCCCCGCCGCCCAGGGACTCCGGGTCGGAGGGGGCCGAGGAGGGATGATCGGAGTCGACAGCTTGGTCCGGGCTAAGCATCATCTTGGATGGGGGCGGAGGAGCCTTTCCCGGGACAGAGAAGCAGAGAGAGCGGGTCAGCGCCTCAGCCCCGCCACCGGGGAAAGGGGTGAGGAAGGGACAAGGCAACGGGCAGGGGAGACAGGCAGGGAGAGGGGCCGTGTCGGTCCCCGCGTCCTGCCCCAGCCGCCGGTGCCTGCCGCAGCCCCGCTCCGCTCCTCGCGGCCGGGTGGCAGGTCGCGGCTCTTTCGGGGAGCACTAATGAGAGCGATAGCGGGGGTCAGTGATGCTCCGGCATTTACCATCCCATTCCTACCGTTTGACGGCAGCTTCAACGTAATATACCTCCTCCCTTTACTCCCCGTGCTCGCTTGGCTGTAGGAACAGGCCCGGAAAGCAATAAAAGAAGATTTTCTTTTTTTTTTTACTTCTCCCCATCACCAAGCCGAGACCCAGTGGCTCGATATTAGGCCGATTAAGTATTTTTTTTTTTTGTCCCCTCCGATTTTTATATATCGCATTTCCTTCCCTGCCAAATCTCCTTTTAACCGTTTGTCTTTCGGCGTGATCCGGGCTACAGATACGATGCTTTTAGATAGACAGCTCAAGGCTCCCCAAAGGCAACAAGGCCAGAGAGGAAATTTGTATCTCGATCAAGACTACGGGATGCGATGTATCTGCTGATCTCTCCTCTCGCTTTTTTTTTTTTTTTTCTCTGCACTCATTCTTTTCCACCCCTTCCCCCCTCTCCTTTTATTTTCTTCCCTGCTGCTATTTGTGCGCGTAGCCGTTTGCCAGCGATCAGACGGGGGGTGTTCGCAGAGTTCCCCCGTTTTGTTAAGCGTGGGATTCCAAAAAAAAAAAAAAAAAAAAGAAAAGAAACCCCCGAAACAGCGGCCGAACTTTCCCATTCCTTTAAATTTTCCCTCCTCTCCCCCTTCCCTGCGCGAAAAGGCGGGAGGGGGGTAGGAGGGGTGCAGAGACGGAGAGGCGGGGTGCGGGGAGGGGGGTGAGGGGGGGAGGTGGGGGGGGGAGAGAAGACAAGCTAAATAAATAAATAAATGCAGGCGTGCCTTTCAAAAGAAAATTGAATCGTATCTTCTCGCGGCCTCACAGAGCACCATCTGTCATGTAGACAGCAATACAAACCCGAGCGCGTCCGTGGACATGCCGGCATGTAATAAAACAATACATCAGGCAACTAGTGAATAACCTTGGGCACAAACGTGTGCGTGTGCGTGAGTGCGTGAGTGCGTGTGTGTGTGTGTGTGTAGGGCTGAGGTGTCGAGCGAGGTGGGGAAACAGCCTGAGGGAGGACGGAACATCGCATCCTCCCTGCCGCCGAACTCAGATTGCCAAGTATTTCCAAGCCAAAGTTTCCAGGCAAAGTCTCCTCTCGGGTCTCAGACCCGGTTGGGAAACATAAATCGAATAGTAAATAATAATAATAGTAAATAATAATAATAATAGCAAATAATAATGGTAATTATTACGACTGTAATAATACTAGTACGGAGACACTGAACGACAGGCGGGAGGAATATCTGGCAGGCAAGGCTAGAGCCAAGCCTTCCCCCACGGGGCGCGACGCGGGACACGCGTGAGGGGGAAAGACCCGAGGAGGCGGCGGGGGAGAGCGGCTGCTTCCCTGGGAACGGGGGCCGTGGGGAACGCTGCCTCTGCTAGTTTTAATGAGGAGCCTTAATCAGGCCCACAAGGCAGGAGCTGGGAATAAAGCCGGGCAGCGCGCAGGTCAGGGACTAGCGATTTCTCGGAAACAAACAAACAAAGATAAACTAAATAAATAGGAAAGGTTAGAAATCACCTTTCCGCTGAGATCCCAGCGAGGGGGGTGATGCGAAAGCAGACTGACAGGGGGGGGAGGACTTACAGGCTGCTTGTACGAAAAGGGGCAATTACAGAGGTGGTTCCTGGAGAAAGTTGCTGAAAGATTTCTCTAACGGTGTATGTGGTATTTTCCCGTTTGGTTTGGGTTTATCCAACACGGAGAGCTGAGTCGGGAAGAGGCTTTACAGCCCAGACAGCCCCTTTTATTTTTCCTTTTTAAAAATAATAATAATAATCCAACCCCGTTTCCAAGCAAACCCTTTTGCCCGCGCTACCTGGAAAAGGGCTATATCGTTAAGGCTGCTTACCTCTGCGGAGTCGTGCGGACAGCCTCTCTCTCCAGGTCCCCTCGCCCCCTTGGCGATTCCTTTAGAGTTCAAACGACCCTCCGGGAGAGGAGCATGGAAAAACGTAAAAAATATAAAAAAATTCAAAATAAAAATCAAATCAAATGATTTACGAGCGGAAAAATGTCCTGCTCGGATGGGAAAAGGCGGATCTCATCCCTCGCCGCGGCCTCCAGCGCTATCCAGAGATGGGAAATGTTATCGCCGTGTTTCTTCGCGGAGTATCAATAACAACTTAAGTTACTTACGATNAAAAAAAAGAAAGAGGAAGCAAAAGTCCGCCTCCGCCCGTTAATTCGGGCTGCAACGCACCGGCAGCTGCACAGAGTCGGGTTTAGCGGCGTTGCGCGCGTGTGTGTGTGTGTGTGCGCGTGTGTTTGTGTGCAAATCGCGCCGGGCTCCCCAGATCTTCTTCCTCCTCTTCCCCCGATCGCGATAAACAACAAAAGGGATGCGGCGATAGCACCGGCCGGGATTATTCCCTCTCCCCCGCTTCCCTCGGGCTTTCCTTCCCCGCCGAGCCTGCCGAGCCCGAGCCGAGCCGCGCCGGGCCNGGCGAGAAGGGCAGGAGGGGGAGAGAGAGGCCGTCGGAAAAATGAATGTTTGGTTTAGTTTTTCTT
This sequence comes from Urocolius indicus, assembly GCA_013401255.1. Taxonomy (NCBI): domain Eukaryota; kingdom Metazoa; phylum Chordata; class Aves; order Coliiformes; family Coliidae; genus Urocolius; species Urocolius indicus. The sequence continues at coordinate 25,887 of WBNH01010277.1, forward strand.
CTGGTTCTTCGAGAGCTGGCGAGTGGGGGGAAAAAATAGATTAACGAAACGTCCATCCATCCCTGAGCTTCCTAAGTCCTTCTGCATCTCTCAAGTGAGAATAAAGGAAGAAAAGTGAACGCCGATAAGAAAAAAAAAAAAACAAAACCACAACAACCCAAACACCACCACCACAACAACAACAACAAAAAAACACCTCAAAACAAAATAAAAGGAAAATCTCGGCGCGGGTTCGGAGCGACTGCAAGAGCTAACGTCGGTCGGTGCGGGAAAAGATTCGCTCACAGGCACAAAAAAGAAAGTGCAGTTCCTCCTCCCACCCCTCCCGGAGTGGTAGAGAAGCCAAGGAGGGGTGCGGAAGGTGGTGGGGGCCAGGCAGACAGACAGACAGAGCGGGGATGCGTGCGAATCCGTTCCTGGTACCAGAGGANAAAAGGGATGCGGCGATAGCACCGGCCGGGATTATTCCCTCTCCCCCGCTTCCCTCGGGCTTTCCTTCCCCGCCGAGCCTGCCGAGCCCGAGCCGAGCCGCGCCGGGCCGGGGCGCGGAGCCCTGGTGCCCGTTGCGCGCTGCGCGGAGCCCGGAGCGGTGCCGACGGCTTTGTTCCGCCGCGGCCCGGCGCGCTGGCAGCCACGGGTCGGGGTAACAATGCGTCGCTCCCTCCTTTCTTCTCCTTTTTTTTTTTTTTTGGAGGGGGGGGGATGNAAACCACAACAACCCAAACACCACCACCACAACAACAACAACAAAAAAACACCTCAAAACAAAATAAAAGGAAAATCTCGGCGCGGGTTCGGAGCGACTGCAAGAGCTAACGTCGGTCGGTGCGGGAAAAGATTCGCTCACAGGCACAAAAAAGAAAGTGCAGTTCCTCCTCCCACCCCTCCCGGAGTGGTAGAGAAGCCAAGGAGGGGTGCGGAAGGTGGTGGGGGCCAGGCAGACAGACAGACAGAGCGGGGATGCGTGCGAATCCGTTCCTGGTACCAGAGGATTTAGCCTAGAGATGGTCGGATGAGATAAAGGCTCGGGGAAAAGGGAACGGCATTTTTTTCCCTTTTAAATTGATATTTAATGGGAAAGCCTATTGGACAGAAACCTGGACGCGAGTCACTTAATTGGACTTGACATCTGTCACAGTGTGGGAGTTTTCACAGCCCAAATATTTTCAGCAGATCAGATTCTCGCTGAATCTGTGCCACAAATTATAACTGTCGAGAGCAGCCCATGATATAAACCCTAGCCTCTGGATATACAGTCTCTAGCCACTCTTGTTCCCACCGCTGCTGTGTCCTTCCCCCCCCCCCCCCCCCCCCAAAAAAAAATATCAGATACCCACTGATCTAGAAAAGCACCACTGGCATTTCCCATGCAAGCTAATAAATAAGCTTTAAACATCAATTTGCATCATGTACACCGAGCATGTGGGGAATCATCAGACTATTTTTCTAGTGTATTTATTTTTGTGGTGTCCTTTCCTTTCTTCAATCTCAGTTCATGGCAAGCGCAGCCTTGCCTGAGCCAGGGGGGCGTAAAGAGCCTTTCCCCAGTCCCTCTGCCCCCCAGCCTTCCTGCTCCAGCACACAGACAATGAGGCGAGGGAGCCAACCAGGGATCTGTGGCTTTTCTGCTCATCAGAGGCTGGATGGAGCCAGACCCTGTCACACCGGAGCCAGGGGATGTCTGTGAGCGAGGTGACTCTCCTCTCTGCTACCTTTCTCCAGCCCCCTTCCAACTGGTGGCACCTTGTCTGCTCTGATCCCCTTTTCCCTGTTTCCATGCCTGCAGATCCCATCAAATGGGGGCTATGGTCACTTTTCTTGGTGTAATCATCTTCCTCCCCGGGGACTTTTCTGTGCCAGGAGCCTGTGCTGGAAATCTCCCTCTGGAGCTCCCCAAAGGGACAGCAGAAGAGGAGGGTGACGCCTCCAGCACAGAGCAGAGCTGCTTGCCAGTGGCTCTGTGGGTGCTTGGTGTTACAGAGATGCTTCTCTTCCTGGGTCTTATCGGCACAATGGGTAGGGTAGCAGGGAAACACTTGCAGGGGTCCTTGAGGTTTGCCCACTAATATATGCAACAGGCTGGGAGATGTCTGAAGGGGGAGAGGTTCTGCTCTTGATATGGTTCACAGGACCTTAACAGGAATGAGTAACTTGCCTGAATAATTTTGGATTTTGATGATTTTTTTTGAAAGTGATAGACACACTGGCTAAGGATACAATCTCCCTGCAGGTCACCTGGCCCACTAGCAAAAGAAACACCTGCAAGAGGATCCTCATGGATGCTTCTTCCAAGGAAACAAGGATTTCTCTCCCTTCCCCTGCCTATACCATGTCTCCAAGGCAGTAGGAGGCTGTCGCTTGTGTAGATGCTCTGACTCCACATACTGGTACTGGATTCATGGATATCCAACAAGATCCCAGTGGGGTTTCTGGAGACACTTTGTCCATCGTTGGCTGCTATGGGACATGCTTGTCAGAGACCCACTGGGGAGGGCAGCGTAGAAATGCTGCACAGCCTCTGGCTGGGAGGATCTGAAACATGTATGCCCTAAGACCACTTTTCTGCCAGTCCCAACGAGGGGCTTCCTAGATCTTCAGAGAGCCTCCAGATGAGCTTGGGAGGAGCTGGAAGCCTGTATAGCATCTGGTCTGTATGGAAAGATGGGTTACACAGGTGCTTCAGGAGGGTGTTTGGGATTCCAGACACGGGGACTCAATATATGCCTTTGCTGCTGTGAAGAGAGGTAAGTAAAATCTCAGCTATCTCACCAGGAAGACTCAGATGCAAATCACCAAGGCTGTGGCATGTCCCCATTCAGCTCAGCTCTCTGGTAACCTTCACAGGTGCTCTTTGGAGATCAGGATCTGAAAAGTTCAAGGTCACTATGCTCCACATTGCAAGACCAAAGGTCTAATACCATCAAATGATCACCCTGAAACATGTTGAGGAGCAAGCTGTGAAAGAGACCTTCTCCAGCTCATGCTTGACTGAGGCTCAGTGCTTGGGGCTTTGGTTTGCAAGGTGTTAAGTCTGAGGCCTCAGCCCACAGAAGCTGCACTTGATGGAACAAGTAGCTGGCTAAGACTGCTGTAGGTAACAGCCAGAAAGCTGCTAATTCATGCAAGCCACCCTGTTCTCTGCTGCAGATGCTGCCATCATATAGCTTGCTTTTTAATTTCCAGGGAGAGACCAAGCAGTTACTTCTTGATGCCCTTCAGTTATGAGTGGGTATTTCTGACACCTCACAAAGCACCGTTTACTGTCACTTGGATGCGATTTTCATCCACTGCTCTGCTCCCAGACATGTTAAACCTAGAGGTTCCCACACTGCCCTCACTCAGCATGCCCTCAGGCCTCTGGCATTTACCCAAACGGTCCTGCTGGGATACCTCAAATCCTCTTGCATCAACTGCAAGAGCCAGGATGTAACCTCAGTGTCTTTAGCCCTAAGAAGGGAGTCAGAACTCCCAAAGGCAACAACCTGGCTCTTCTCTGAGCAGACAAAATCCCAAAGCCCATAAGCAGAGACCAATTCTTCCACTTAGAGGAAGGGACTGGCTTCTAGTGCTCAACATTCCTGGTCTGATTGGCTCAGATCTGGAAGTTGTCAGAAATGATCATAAATTTTGAGGCAAAAGTGCCGTTGATGGAAACTAAACCAGTTCCATTTTGTTCTTAGACTATAGCTTGATGTAAGTAGAGGCCTCTCTGTTGGGAATCAGTAGGGTCCCAAAGGAAGCTGCATAGGTGCAAGGCCATTCTATGACTTGCATCTTTATAGGCCAGTGCAAGCCTATGGGTCGTCTCTTCCCCAAACAAGCACCTCACTAGCATTAAGCTGAAATTCCCAAATGGTAACCTCAATGGCATGTGAATAGCCTTGATTTCACTTCTCTGTACAAGGTGAAACTGCAGCCCCCAAGCTGCACCCAATGAAGTGAAAGTGAATAGCAGAACAACTGAGGAATAAAAAGGATCTCCAACAACAAGGGTCTGCATAACAAGGTGTATGGTGACTCTCCAGGGACACCACGTGGCTGTGGCTTTACTGCGGACTAAGTCCACGATAGTGAACCTTGAAGCACAAGTGGATAGACATCTGCTGGAGGAGAATCTGGGATTACATTTTGCCATGCTGGAGACTTGTAAGGGAGCCATCACCTCTTCTTCTTTACCTGTCTTGAGACGTTGTTCCCAGGGCTGGAGGTGTAAGAGATGTAAGAACTGTTTTCCTGTGGATGGCATTGCAGCTCACACAACACCCAGCTCCTTCCCAGCAACCTTGTAAGTTTAATAAGGATGAAAGGTGGCCAGAGAAAGATTCAGTAGCAAAAAAAAAATCCACATCCCACCTTTGTAGGGTCCATCATACTAAAAAAACAAGAAGAAAATCACTCTGCTTTGACTTCCAGGGGTTGCTGTCAAGCCAATAAAACCTTATGACCCAGATAACTCACTGGGCAAGACATAGCATGGAACTAATATTAGTTAATTCATTAATGAGAGTGAATAAAAGCTGCTCACTGCTACGAGACTTACAGCAAAGTGTCACAGGCCACCAAACCATATCAAGAGGTAGGTGGTGTTGAATCTGCCACAGAGAATCCAGCTGGGCTCTCCAGTGCTCGACCAAGTCTTAGGAAAACCGTTTTTCACTTGCAGCCTGAGCAAATCTCGCAGGGTCGCCAGTGGGGAAGCCATCAAGCACGGGAACCCACGGCACCGCTTTTATGGCGTTGCTTGTCAGAACAAGAGCTGCACTTTCATTACTGACACGTCCTCTATCCTGTCGAAAGGACAGCTTTTCCAGGATGCTTGAGAACATCCATTCTCTTTTATAGCATACGCCAGTCGCGTTGCTGGCATATGCTGCCCATTGAAACAAATGGAGCTTGTCACTCTTGGATGTGTTCCTTGGAAATAAACGGTCAAACAAATTAGAACGCTGAGCCATGAAAATCCTTGTCCTTTTGAAAAATCTGTGCTGGGTATAGCTCAGAGCTGCTGCCCCTGGTTTCCTTGGATGTTTGATTGGTGGTTGGTTTTTTTTTTTTTTGCTTTCCACTGGTTGTGTTTGTTTTCTCGAGGCAGTGGGACTGAGGCTGCTTTAATAATGGGTTAGAAGCTTTGAGGTTGCTGGCAGGAATGGCCTATAACTACAGAAGGTGAAATAATAGTTTCCCATCTGGGTCACAAACGGAGGTACCGGGGACACCAGATCTGGATGTGAGGCCACCTTGGCTGAGGTCTGCCAGCATTTTATGGGACAGGCAGGCCTCCTCAGCTGCTCCCTCGCAAATGAGAGTGTGACTGTCTCTGGGACTGGCTGTTGTGTTTAAACTAGTAGTCTCCAAGCCAGCTAATGGTTGAAGCCCACGACTTCTGAACAAATTGTTGTTAAACTCTAGATGCAGCCTTTGGTGTGTGCCCCTTGCTTTCTGTTTTGATTCAAGTCTTTTCCTTTTCCAGCTGGACTAGAGGAGCCATGACATTAAGTTCAAGCTCTAGCTGCTACTGTAAAGAAACAGATGCCATCACACAGGTGTTCATGAGCCCTCACTGCCATATTGTCTTGACATCTCCAAGGATTATCCTTACAATGTTAGTTAATATTCACAGCTCTCTTGAGGGTGGGGTGTCTCAGGAGATGGAGGATGCTGCAGAATATTTAAAGGCAAAAGGGACCACCATGAGCATCTCTCTGCAGGTCAAAGGCCACAGTACTTCCCTATTTTTTTTCCTGCGTGAATGAGTGTGCATTTTTCAGAAATAATATTAACACACATAATCATAGATTCATAGAACCATTTTGGTTAGAAAAGACCTTTAAGATCATTGAGTTCAACCAATAACCTCACACTACCAAGCCCACCACTAAACCATGTCCCTCAGCACCTCATCTGTGCATCTTTTAAACATCTCCAGGGATGATGACTCCACTACCTCCCTGGGCAGCCTATTCCAATGCTTAATAACTCTCTTGGTGAAAAAGTTCTTCCTAAAGTCCAATCTAAACCTCCCCTGGCACAACTTGAAGTAATTTCCCCTTGTCCTGTCATTCATTACTGGGGAGAAGAGACTGACCCTTACCTCACTATAACTCCCCTTCAGGTAGTTGTAGAGAGTGATCATGTTTCCTCTCAGCCTCCTCTTCTCCAGACTAAATGACCTCAGCTGCTCCTCATCAGACTTGTGCACCAGACCCTTTGCCAACATGGCGTTAGCATTGTTGGAGGATTCATTGTGATCCTTGGGTAATATACTGCACCAGACGTTTCTCCCCACTGTTGAAAACACCAACATGGAAAATGAACACCTTCAGCATCCAGCCTTGGGATTTTGTTGTTTTTGGGGATCTTTGTCCCTTGGATTAAGAGCTCTCTGTTATCATATTATCAGGTTTAGGTAAGGATTTTGTAAGCATGTGTATGCATGTGTGCTGTACAGCTGATATGCCTGCGTGCACCAGTTATTAGCTTGGACTTTGCGGTCATGCAGAACCTGGCTACAGCTAATGCTGCTGCTCTGGGCAGACAGCTGGAAATTTTGGACAAATGGGAAAATTCCACCTGGACAAACATTTAAAGCAGAGAGAGATGACATGGCTGAGTAAACCCAGACACCTGCCGGTCCTTCCTAGGTCAGTATTCATTAGTAGTGGCTGTATCAATTCTTCAATCTTCTTTTTGTTGTTGTTGTTGTTGTTAAACTGAACAGGTTTGAATACTTTGTCATCATTCCTACTTTCTTTTTAAGGTGGTTCTGGTCTGGGATATTTCTCATTCTTACAGTCCATAATCCTAGACCAGAAAATGAGATGCTTAGCATGCCAAGATCTGAGTATAGAACAAGAAATACATATCATGCTTTTCACTGTATCTATAATATCCTAATGCAACCTGGATGCTCCCACGACAAGCATATTAGAAATCATTTCATAATAAAATCACAGAAAACACATGTAAGAGCCCAAGAATGGCCAATGTGGGTTAGACCAAAGGTATCTCGTTTTCAAGTGTCCAAAAGAGTATGCCTGGGAAACCTGTGAGAATAACATAAACCTACAGTGATACTTCCCCTGAATAGTCTCCTGATACTCAGTAATTGCAGTTTCATGCACTGAATGAACTTTTCTTCTATGAATTTGTCAAGCTGCTTTTTGAACTCGTGTAAACTTGCAGCATTCATAATTTCCCAGGGCAAAGAGTTCTCTGTGAGCCATTCAATTTAATTAAACCCATAAAGAGATGCTTTTAAACATGTTTGCAAGTGAACGAGCCAAGTTTGCTCTATTACCGCGGCTTCTACTGCTGGTGAGCACACAAAGAGTAGCGCTAGAGTAGGCGGGCAGCAGTCCCTTATGCTTTCAACGAATGCGTTTGGTCGAAAGCATGAATAGTGGGTGGATTGTAGCCAGACAGAGAAAAGAGGAGGAATCTCCTGCCTGAATGGGGAGGATGATGGGGAAAGTAGAAAGACCAAGGTTTGGCTCCTTGAAAGCAGCTGATCACTTTAAATTGTCCTGGGTCAAGGACCAGTCATGCACATTGCACATATGTTTCTTATATAGGTTGGAGCCATGGGAAGTGGTTGAGTGGAGCAGGCACTCAAGGATTTAACAGTTAACCAAAGCAGTTAACAAAGCAAGCCAGAAATGGAGATGTGAACGGTAATCTTTGCAACATGCTAACGAGTGACACACACAAATGGCTAGGGAGTAGTTTGTGAATTAGGTGGGCCAAATAGCAGGAACATGGTAATTTTGATATATACCATGTGTATTAAATGTGTATGTGTGTGGTGCGGAGTGCTTATGCAGCTGCCAAACTCACAGTGGGCTGCTGGGGTGCAGCAGTCAGTGAATTGAAGGGGAGGCAAACACGGTGTGCTTTGCCACCAAGGACTTTACCTGCACGTGCGTGCAACTGCTGGCTGCCAGGGTGAGGAAAGAAAAAGTGGATGTCAGGTCTAGCTGGCAGCCAATGCATCTGCCTTCTGTCTTTCACTCCCCCACAGTCGAGGTAGAACTTGGCTATTTTTAAATCTGATGTCTGTGTGTGTGTAGCCAAGGGGAATGCTCTTTCTTGTGAAAAATAAAAAAAAAAGGGAAAAAAAGAAGAGATTTTGAAGCCACCTGCATTCCATAAGCACATATTTCTTCCTCCATTGATGCCACACACCTCAGCCCCCAGGTCTCCTTTCTTCACTTGGAAGAAGTCAAACTTTTAAACCAAAGCCCAGTGATCCTAACTGGCCAGCTTAGACCAGTTGACTGGGAAAGAACCCTGCCATGCCATATATGAGCCGGAAAGACTGCCTCACTGGAGGACCCAGGTGCTCTGCTCAGGTCAATGTCCTTTTCCCTTTCCCCCACCCATGAGTGGACACACTGAACACAGTTGAAGATGCTGATGTAAATGTCTAGTGTTGCAACCCGGAATTAGGATGTGCCCGTATGAAACAGAGTTCAAATGTTAAGAGCATCTGTAGGAGTGACACAATGGGCACCTAGCAACCAGGCAGCCACGTCATTTTACCTCAGATTGCAAATTGAGTTACACAAAGCCTTCTGTAGCTTTGCAAGAGTAATTTGAGTGTGAAAATCTGAAGGATTTTGAATTTTGCGCTCCTTGGGAGAAGTCTAATCAGGTGAGCAGGTGGAAGAGCAGCCATTCACTAGCCTCAAGACACGTGAGTGGCTCTTTCGCGCCATGTCAGAGGGCTATCTTGCCCTATATTGGCACTGATTTGTAACAGAGGCTTAGAGGAGGAGGATGAGAACAAGGTAACATTGCCAGGCCTGGTCTGTCTTCTAGAAAACTGTGACTTGTTATTTCCAGGGACCAGAACTGGTTTGGGGGGGTTTAACAGTCTCTGTGGAGGATTTTTTTTCCTTGATTTTGTCGTGTGTGTCCCCTACTTTTATTTTTCTTCAACCATACCCACACATCCTTCCTTTTGTTTGTCCTGAACATGCTGCATTTTATTTACCTCCTTGACTTCTAGGAACGGTGAACAATTATTCTTTGCTCTTCTCTTCCTAAACACTACCTTTTCCACTGTTCCTGCTTTTGTACTGATACCTTAGGATGTTAGGACAGGCTGACTTTTACGGTATCAGTATGCCTCTATCATATCTTTCTTCCCAGAGGTCTCTTTTCCAGTCACAAGATTCCCAAGTCCATGTAGTTACTGGCTACTTTATCCACGTAGTAACTTGCATGGGAACAGCCCCATACCTCTTCCCATCTTTACTGCCTTTCCTCTCCCAAGACATGTTCTACTATGACATTTGCTGTGGGGATAGTATCAGAATGTACTCTTCAAGATGGAAGTGCATCATAGATTCATATGGTGACATAATGGTGCTTCTGCTTATGTCACCTTTCTTTCCCTGCATGGTACAGTCAGCTCCCAAAGTGGCTACTCATTCAGCCATCATTCCCAGTAGTTTTATGCCTGGATGAGAGGCCCAGAGGTGTCTGGTGTGGTACTGGATGAAGAAGAAGCCGTGACTTCTTGGGTTTAAGCCCAGGCTTAAGACTGAGTCAGAAAGCAATCTCAAACATATTCACTCCTCTGTGTCTCAGCTCTGTCCCCAAGAAAAAGGGAGTTTCCTAATTCAATGCAGAAGCAACAATGTGAAGTAAGGGGAGTGTGTTTGAGATTCCTGGATGAATGATGTCAGGAAAGAGAAGGGCAGTGTTAATTAGGGTCAGACCTAATTATGTTCACACAATGAAAGTTGCAACGTTGTTCTTCACATCCCTCCCTGGTTTGTTGTGTTCACTGTGTTCTGACTCATTTGTAAAGAGGGACTAAAACTAAATAATAATGAAAAAGCACAATGAATATTCGAACCACTTTAACACCCGCAATGAGCAGCAAGGGTATCACTAGTGCATTCAGAGGTGCTGACCAACCAATTCATTTCCACTTGTATAGCTTGGGCCAGCTGTGACTGGCTTTACACTGGGTTCTGTGAGTTGTATGGTATTCCACTGATGTTATGTAGCACTGTCCTCCTGATGTCTGAGATCCTCTTTGAATTGAAGTCAGCCGTGTCACAAACTACTGGATTCTCCTCTCCTCTCCTTCTATTTCATATTTTTTTGTTTCTGTCTTGCTGTAGGCTCCAGAATTGGTTTTGCATTCTCTTCTTGAATGTGTTTGTTTCCTTGTGTTTTTCTCAACATGAGATGTCAGTTGCCCACAGTGATGTATCTGTACATCCCTCCTTTGTTTCCTCATGTTCTCTTCATCATAAATCATTCTCAAACCACTGAGTTGGGTGGTCCCTTGTTTGAAGGGAAGAAGTGTTACCAAGAAGACTGGCTGGTCAGTGCTCAGTCCAAGCTGAGAATAGCCCCCCTGAAGGATAAAGTAATCTCTGTTATCTTTTCAAGATGTCCTCATGAACTCAGACCATTCCTATTTGTATCTAGGATAATGTCTGATGTCTGTAGGAACTCTACTGAAGTTTCCTAAGGCAATAAATCTATATATATATATATATATATACGTATGTATGCATATGTATTCAGAGAGACACATTTGTAAGGCTGCTGCTTTAGATTCTCTGTCTCCAGATTTTCTGCTTGTCTTCTCAAGAAAACTCTACTTTAGGGCTACATTTAAAGAAGGAAACAAAAAAAGCAGGAAAAGTGCATGTCTATGAAATAGCATCTTACAATTCATATTCTCGTTTACTTCATCTTCTGTGGCCTGTGTGTTTGTCTCTGCAGGGTTAGACTGTGTCTTACATCTAGTTAGCAAGCCTGGATTTCTTCTGGAGTCTTGATTACAGAAAATTACAGCACATCCTTAAAACAGTTCTTCTAGCCCTCTTGATTTTCAGATGAAAACATGCCTGGAGAGCATTAGATGCAGAGAAGTCTGAATGTGTATGCAGTGTCCTGAGGTCAAAACTCTATAAGATATGCACTATCTTGCATCATTTTGATGGGGTCTAGTTTTGTTGTGCACAATCACTCGTAAGATTTTTCATAAGACTAGAGGCCACAGTAGGACCCTATCAAGTACTTAAACCCCAATATGACTTAGTGAGTGTGTGTACTTCCAGGTGGTGAGGAGCGCCTGATGTTGAGGGCTGTGAAGGAGAAGACATTTCCATTTCTGCAGATTGTAGTTAAGCTTTCAGCTCCACATAGCTCCACTTCAGCTGCCTTTCTCCCTGTCAGGGCTGTGCCTATTGACCCAAGAAACTCTTGTTGAATGACTTCAGTATAACACCACTTGTTCACAGAGATTTCTATTCATTGATCTCAAAGTGTTTTTTAAACTGCGAATAGCTTCACTGGTCTTGCTTTATGGGAAAGGGGAGATAGATTATGGATGAGTTATAGGCACAAAAGAAATCTAGTAGAGGGCTGATGGAAATATGACCCAATCCTCTCCCCACCAAGACTCAGATGTCAGGGGTTTGTATGTAAGAGGAGAACAGGCCCCGTCTACCTCCATGAGGTGGCCTACGACAGAGCAGTAATATGATTGCTCTGCTAAACCAAACAAGACCATATTCCCAGATCCACTGATGTTGTCATTCTCTGGCCTCAGTGTTTGGGGAACATTCCCAAGGGGCACTTGTGAAGCACAGCATCCTCAAGTTCTCAGGTCCAGAAAATCAAACCTCTGAGCTGGCTTCAGACTGCAATGACTCTAGCTTGCTATTGGCCATCCGTTGTTTGTATTCAGTGTCTAGGCTTGAAGAAATAAAGCTGTATATTAGGCCACCTTGAAGTCCTCTTCTTGTTTTCTCACATATGGTCTCCCCTCTGCTCACTTTCTCCATTGCCTTTTAAAAAGAGAACTGAGTTGTGAGTTGCCTCCATGTGCATCCTGGGTACGATCTTCCTGACAACTGCTGCTCTGCAGTATTGAGCAGAAGATAATGCAGTTTGATTCACTGCTCACTTAGGGTTGACAGATGAGCTGGCAAGTCTTTTTGTGGCAGTTTAGGCTACTTTCATATCCAGCTGTCTGCCTCGTCCATCAGCTACAAGTTACTGCCCCTGTGACAGAAAGTCTCAGCAGCTCCAGTTCATCATCTGGTGTCTCAGTGCTTTTAAGCTAATGTACCAGACTCTGCCATGGCAGAGCCAGGGGAGGACACACATTCCCATCTGCCCAATCTACAAAGGGAATAATGAGAGGCGGGTCACCAGGAAGTTCTTAAACTACTGCTGTGGGGCTCATCAAAGCTCATCTGTCAGAGCACTTGAGTGAATCAAGTTACTGGTAATTGGGATCAGTATCATTGCTCTGTGCCTGAGCAGACTCCAGCTTGCAGGGTATGGAGGCTCCAGCCTAGCCCCAGGTCCTTAGAGCCTTAGGAAGCTACTTTTCCTAAATGGGAAAAACTCTGCTTTCTTGAGGGATTCAAGAATTCATGCCCATGTCTGTGTTTCACATAGTATAGCTGGAAAAAAAATATGTATGCTTTTCATTTTGAGCTTGTCATCTCAAGGAAAATAACAGGATAGGTCACAAGAGGAAGCAAATTATGGACTGTAGCTCATAAATGGCCATTTACCAGAGCTGCAATGACTCAGGAGATGGAGGATCTCCCAAGGCTGCAGTTTCACAAGCAGAATTATCATTGCTGCATGGAGCTTGACACGGGTATTCAGGCTTTTTAGGCAAGTCCCTAAAGAGAAAAGAGTTCCCCTTGTCTATGGGATGGGGGAGCATGGGAAGGTAGCTGGGGAGAAAAGGAAAATGAAAAGCTACAAGTTGAGCCAGTCAAGGCTTAGTTTTCTCTCTTCTTGGAAAGTTTGGATTGGGAATGCTCTCTGGAGCACAGCTTTGCTCTGGAAACGTGCATTTCCAAAGAGCTCAGTTTTGCTTGTGGCCCTGTAGGAACACAGGAGGTGTGCATGCACCCTCTGCAAGCACCAAGTGTGGGCATCAGGGTGACAGCTGCCTCCAGCCCTTACATAAGAGCCCCTCTTACGGCTGCTCAGGCATCTCCCCTGCGGCATTTCCCCAAAAAGCCTACCTGGAGCCTCAGCTCCAGGGACTTTGCTGTGGTGCAGCCCTCTATGCTGGCCTCCTCCTCCTCCTCCTCACCAGCTGGACTGCTCTTCCAGCAGCTGGGGAATGCAAAATCCTTTGCAGAGTTGCTGAGATGGCGTCAGGCGTGCTATGTAAACGCCACTTGGGCCACATTCACAATCCCACACCGTGAGTCGCCTTTCTGTGGGAGAGGCAGGGCTGGCCCCCCTCCGATAATCTTAATCATTTCTGACAAGAAGGTTTCTTCTCCTATTCCATGACTTATTTCCCCAGTATCATTTAAATGTATTAAAACACTGTTAGCGTAGAAAGTAGGCATCATGTTAGCATAATATCTCATCAGAACGAGCCTGCCTGTCTCCGCAGGCTTGCTTTGTTTATTTATTTAGTGTCTGTTTGTGCTGTTTTCTTGTTAGATTGGAGAGCCCTTCCTTGACATACTCATTTGTTCTGCAGTGTAATGGAACAGGATCCTTCGGAGCTGCTGACATCTGCTTTATTCTTGAGATCTGCAACTCTCAGCCCACGAAGCAACAGTGATAATAATAATAACAATAATAGCAATAATAATAATCGTAGTGTTAGGAAGCTGGGGAAGTCAAGTTAAGCATGAAGAGGAGAAGACAAAACAAATAGAAGAGGAGAAAAAATGGGCTGGCAAAAGAATATTTTGATCACTGTGAGTGTGTCTGTATTGGTCTTGAGTCTCCACTCATTAACCATGCTTTACGATTGCACTGCCCTGTGAACTGCAATTAATTGCCTCATGACCTGTAATATTGCAAAGGAGAGGGCATCAGGCGCCTTGATGTGTGCGATCAGGACACTTGTTCACAGGTATATTCAGCTCTGCGCTCGCTCAGGAACATTGCTCTGATTTCTCCACGGCATTGCAGTATTGATTTTGAAGGGAATTAGTTTCTTCAGTGCTTCTGAAGATCTAGCCAGTGTGATTTCTCAGGGACTTATTCAGCCTCCTCCCCCACAACTTTATCCTCACATGTCACAGCTGAAATAATTGGTGTTGCACTATATCAAACTGCTGGGATGTAATAGTGAGGGCTGGGGGAAATAGAATCCAGAGCAAACCTTGAGAAAAAACTGCATGAGGAAGAGAGTTGTTGGATTAAGCACTGTCTAAATGTGTTCTGGAAGCTGTGAGCACCCACTCTGGGTCAACTTGTCTGAATCCAGCTCTGCTGAGATAAAGCAGGGCTTTGTACTAAGACAAGGACAGGTGACAGTGTGCTGCGAGGAGGAAAGGAGGGAAAAGATAAAGGAAAAGAGTTCCTAGCAGTAAGATCAGGTCATGTTGAGCTTAGAGCACCCTTGACTTGTGGGGGAAACTTATCAGTATTTTAATCTGTCTGTCACACCATCCCCTAATGTAAATTCCTCCCACTTAGGAATTCTGCATGACTTTTGACTTGAGATGAAAACAAAACTTGGGACGTATGGTATTGAAAAGTAAGGATCTAAAGATGAGTTTCACTCCTGGTCTCAATGATTAGAACCACGTCAACAGGCAAATAAACCTAGGAGGACTTGAAATGTATGAATTTGTCCCATCCTGAGCAGCTGGAAGTAAGTGTCCCTCTTGCTCTTTAGCCTGAAGCACTCTGTCATAAAAAACAATATGGTTGAGCAAGTACAGAGACCTGGTAAACTAACTAGCTTCATAACAAAGACACAAAACCACCCAGGCTCCAGTGTCAGTTGTCCTCCCCATTTCAGAAGGACAGTCTGGGCTGAAGGCTGTTGTTTATATGGGTTTCCCAAGCCCTCCTTCTTCTGGCCCAGAGCTTGGGTCTCCTCAAAATCTTTGGTTCACACTATTACTATTGCCAGTGTCACTATTTCTTTAACTGAACATAGATGCAAATATTGATAGGGTCACCCTTCTGCTGACTGCCTTATGTATATAGCACACAGGCATGGGGCAATACCAAATAGAAAAGGGGCTCATGAGACAGAAAAGATTTATGAGGTTCCATATGTTCCTTTTTTTTTTTCCTCATGGCTTATGCTTATAAATGAAAGTGTCTTTACTAGTATTTTGCTTAGTTTTAAATACTCTATCCAGCAGGACTTCCATGTCACATGGGAGGTTTTTTCATCAATGAGACCTTTTCCAGCACCCCACAGGGGGTCAGACAGGAGGTCAGACCTGAAGAGGGCAAACATGCTCAAAATGTTGTCTGGTTTGTTACTATCTGAGCTATATCAGGCCTATCAAAGGCCACGGCATCACTCAGACACTCAGAAGCATTTCAATACGGTTTTGTTCAATTTTAGGTGACTGTTTTGTTTCAGGTAGTGCTAGAAAGAGTGATTTGCCCACAAAGCCAACAGATTCTCACACCTCTCATTATTAACACTCTGCTACCAAGGTCCTCCACTGACATCAGGCAGCTGTGTCCACCACCATCTTGCTCATGGTGATTCAGGCCTGTGTGCATGGCCACCCACTCTCAGTGGCAACCTCTGTCTTTAAGAGTCCAGTTCAGATTTTCTTATTGCTGCGCTGCATATGCTTTCTTGTTTTGTTACTTACTGCATCCTTACAATACTTGCCTTGTACTTGTGAATATTTGCACTCTGTGCTCCCTTAGTTGCTGCCTAGCCAAGCTAGGTACTCTTCCCATGCATTCTCCTTTAAAATAAAACCCTCTCTCCTCAACCTGAGGTTATTACTATTGCTCTTCAATTTCTCCCTCATAGTTTGTTCTTGAGTCTGTGGAAATCAGGTATTTACAATGACTTCACCAGGCAGAAAGGTCGTTTTGAGGACCTTTAAATAGAATCTGTCCTTGTCCTGATTTCTGAGCTGATGCCTTTAAGTTGAAGAGCCTGGGGGTGAAGTAAGAATATCCTTGTTGGTTAAATAAGACTTGTAAAAGCTCTGAGAAATTATTTGAAAGAGGAGTAGCTATTAGAATCATAGAATCATAGAATGGTAGGGGTTGGAAGGGACCTCTAGAGATCATCTAGTCCAACCTCCCTGCAGAAGCAGGTTCACCTAGATCAGGTCACACAGGAACATGTCCAGGTGGGTCTTGAAGACCTCCAAGAAAGGAGACTCCACAACCCGTCTGGGCAGCCTGTGCCAGGGCTCCATCACCTTTATAGTAAAATAGCTTTTTCTTATATTTAAATGGAACTTTTTGTGTTCCAGCTTCATCCCATTACCCCTTGTCCTGTTGCTAGCACAGAGAAGGCTGAAATGGTCACAGTCTTCTGGGACAGCTGGGCTAAGAGTGCAGATGGAAAATGAGATGCAGGATGAAGAGCCAGAGTTGTGGGAAAACATTGAGTTTGGCTGAAAACAGAAAAAGAAAAACAAAAGTGGAGAGTACATTCACTTCACTGAAGGGAAGGGAAGCTGTATGGCTCATAGACTGACCAGTATGGCTCTTGGGAATGGGGACAGGTGATAACAGGCTGTAGGGAAGTACTTTCTTGTTGTGAGAGAAATCTGCTGCTGGTCTCAGTTAGCCAGTGGGAAAAGAACCTTTATCTAAAAAGCCAGAACAGTGAGCTTGGTTTGATGAGCGTCCATCACAGGTGTCATTTCAAGAGAAATCCCCTCAAGGACTGTGAATGACTTATGCAAGCACAGTGGTTTATACTCTTATACCTGAGCAAATGAAATTAATCTCTCGCATCCCACCATCCACATAAAAATGTCACTTATTCTCCACAGCAGCTAAGGTTAGAGGGTTTATGAACGTGCAGGAGCTATGAAGATGAGGCCATGTTTGTTTCAGTGCCTCTTGATTTTAGGGAACTTGACTATGGTCCCACAAATCCACATGTTCTGTGCTCAATCCCTAAGGATATGGTCACGTAGTCCACAGTAGTTAAGCCAAAAGAGAGAAATCAGCTACTCAGAACTTGTCACAGACACCAAACATGCCAGTTTTCTTGTACTCCCGTGTCACATCATTACAGGATATTGATTTCCCTTGTTGTGTATTTCAGAAAATTCCCTGGGTAACACTCTGGTGATTTGCTCCAAACTGGGCGTCTCAGTCGTCTTTTGGCAGGCAGAAGAAAGAAACACAGGTTGCTTGTCAAGCAAATCCCTGTCAACCCAACAGACCAAATTCAGCCCTCTGTCCAGTTCCTTTTCCTCTTGCAGTACCTCTGAGGGGGAACTGAGCCTACATTTGTATTTTTTTTGCTAATCAGGTGAGATTTAGAATCATTTGCTTAAAAATATGATATCACACGCTGCCTCCTCTCGACACGGTAGCCTGGTGACAAAACACTGCAGCAGTAACGTTGCCCTCTGCCTCAGAGGATAGTGAACACTCAATTCTTTTGAGAGAGAGAATCATAGAATCATAGAATGGTGGGGATTAGAAGGGACCTTTAGAGATCATCTAGTCCAACTCCCCTGCAGAAGCAGGTTCACTTAGATCAGGTCACACAGGGACATGTCCAGGCATTAGTAATTAGCAAATGTTAGAATATGCCTTCTCCTTGCCAACTGATACTCAACTTTATGCCAACCTAAAACAACCCTTCTCACTAGGGCATACATCTATCCTTGCTGCTGGTGAGGTGTCCTGAAGCATCTCTTACTGTGTGATTAATGTTGGTAACGCTGTTGCTCCTGTCTTAGGCTCCATCAATTGCTACAACCTGTGAAAAGTCTGTGAAGAGTAGGGAAGTTTGGTATGAGCCTCCGGCGGACTCTTAGCAGAACCTGAACCATCAATTCTGTCATCTGTCTGTGAAGCCTGAAACTATTTGGAAGGCTTTGGGTCTATCATCTCAGACAAAAACAAAACAGTCTTGGGAGCTGGTTGTGAGAACTGAAGTTGGTTAAACACCAAACACTAATCAATTTCTTCCCTCTGCAAGTGGTCAGTGCCACACATTTCTGGATAACATGGGGCACACTCCTTACTTCTCTGTTGCTCACCTGCTAAGAAAACTCAGCGAGGAAATTTTGAATGCCAGAAGAAGTTGCTCTTTATTTCAAGGGAGTAGGATTTTACCTCCAGGCTGAGAAATGGACTGGGACAACGATGTTTTGAGAGGGGTTTTTTTTTTTTGTCCCATGTAATACAGGTCACAAAATATTCCTTGGCTCTTTCTGCTTTTAATCTAGTGCTCTATAAAACAAATTTTATCTGAAACATTGCTGGTCATTAGACATGGCACTGCTCTAACAATCCCGTGGCTCAGATCTTTCTGGATTCCTAATCCATTTCCCATTCATTTCAGGAATCACACAAATGATGGCCAGACTCTTAGTCTTACCACAACTTCATCTGTTACTAACACTAACCCAAACATCACTGGCTCACACTCAGAGAAATGCAGGACACTTTCCTGATGAAGGACTAAGGTTGAGTGGAATAACCAGTGTGGTCAGGTAGATTACGTTAGGTTTGATCAGACTGCTGTGAGATGACTTGTCATGTTACCTTTCGACTTTCTTTATTGCAAATCAAAAGTAATTTTTTGGTGGCAGAAATACCCCATTTCAGAGGGGCAGCCGAGAACAGAAGATGACTTTATGCCTTCATCTTTCTTGAGGGTTTCTAGGTACTGTCAATTAAGTGAGGTGAAGTACTCAAAAGAAGGACCTATTTCTCCCCACTAAAGGGAGCCCAGACTGATAACTCCAGGTGGAGATGCTTGGCACTGATCACGTTAATCCCAGTCCTGGCTTCCAGAAGAGGCCCATACAGTCACAAATGCGAGTCTGCCCTTCTCCTCAGCTGAGCTTCTGCTCCTTCCTCCCTCGCTTCTCCACTCTGGGCCTGCTCATTTTCAAATCAGTTTGTATGAAAAAAAAAGAAGAATGGACCCCAGGCCACTTGCTGTGTGGTTTTGGAGAGGCTGTAACCTGAGTCGTTGTGGCGTCTCCCTACAGAGTGATGGTAAAAGCCCTGATTTTTGTTTTCCCAGGCAGTGTTCATCTCTCAGTCTAATCACTTGTCCTACAATTGCAAGATCTCTTTATGATTTATTTGGTTATCTGGCATTTCCACAGTACCCTCCGTCAGGTGGAGGACAGGTGATGTACAGACATAGGCGTTCCTGCTGTGAAGGATTTTAGGCAGTTTTACACCTGCCAGTCACCTCCAGGCTAGTGAGAATGTCAGACAACCCATGGGTCTTCAGAGGTGAAGTGCAGGTAAGGCAGCTCCTCTGGCTCCATCCCTCACAGTGTGCAGATCTCCATCTGGCAGGATGACCTGACCGAAGCACAGTGGCAGCTCTGTTGGTGGCATGGAGCTAGCACAGGAGATCTCAGATCAAATCTGCTCTGGCCTTGGCAGGGTAAGGAGCGCTGATCTCCCCTTCTCAAATCCTCAGAGAGAAGCCTTGTCTGGCCTGGCCAGTCGCAGGAGGTTGGAGGAGCAGGAGTGCACAAAGACACATTTCCATGGGCTTTCCTTTGGATTTGAAAAAGTGTTTTTACACTCTTCTCCTCTTCCTTGACCTCTCTCAGCCTCACTCTCAACCTTCTGTGCAAGACAGACTTGCAGGCAGTGTAAATGATAGCTGCTCCACCCAAACAGGTCCCACAGAAATCACATCAGCTGCCACCCACTCCCACCTCTCTCTTTTTCCTTTCTCTCTCCCGATCTCTTTGCTTCTTTCCCTCTCCCCACCTCCCCGTCCCCACCTTTTCTGTCTTTGTCTTTTTTTTTTTTTTCCCTTTCCCCTTTCCCTCATGATCTCCCTCCGCCTCCATCTCTCAGTCCCTCTCCCCAGCTCTCTCTCTCTCTCTCTCTGGAGACAGTTCTAGTGGCCTAGTTGCCATCTGCTGCCTGGGTTGTTTGGGTTTAGGGGTGGGTGGTGGGTTTTTTTTTTTGTGAGTGCGTGCACGTATGCGCGCGCACGGGTGCACGTGGGGGTTTTTTTATGAGGTTGAGATCAGATGGCATCTAATCGATCGTCATGGTCTCCATGGTTACCCGGGTGACAGAGTAGTTGGGAGAGACACATACTCCAGCCTGGGGCTGTCAGACCACTCCTGAGAGAAATAATAATAATAAAAAAAAAAAGAATAAGAAAGAAAAAAAAAAAGAATTAAAAGAAAAATACAACCCAAACCTCTTCCACCCCATTTGACACATCTACATCTTCCCTGGATCTAGGCAAACAGAGCCCGCACTTCTGTTGTACGCTGTTACCCCTTGACTTGGCTCCAGGAGGAACAAAGCAGACTTGTTTTCCTCCCTGCGCAGCGCAGGCACAAAGGTGAAGCGTATCTTTGGGAAGCAGGAAAAGCTCCCCCTTTCCCCTTTCGCTTCTATGAAAGGTTTGATTTTATTTTCCTTCTCTTTTTTTTTCTCCTTTCTTTCCCCCCTCTCTGCTCACTGTTGTAACCATAATGATTATTTTTATCCTCCTAAATTGGATGGTTAGTCTCTTGAATTGGCTAAAGGCAATGGTATCCTCCAGGAAAAGAACTACTATCTATTAGTATGAACAGCATCTTTTTCTCCCTGGCNTTTTTTTCCCTTTCCCCTTTCCCTCATGATCTCCCTCCGCCTCCATCTCTCAGTCCCTCTCCCCAGCTCTCTCTCTCTCTCTCTCTGGAGACAGTTCTAGTGGCCTAGTTGCCATCTGCTGCCTGGGTTGTTTGGGTTTAGGGGTGGGTGGTGGGTTTTTTTTTTTGTGAGTGCGTGCACGTATGCGCGCGCACGGGTGCACGTGGGGTTTTTTTTATGAGGTTGAGATCAGATGGCATCTAATCGATCGTCATGGTCTCCATGGTTACCCGGGTGACAGAGTAGTTGGGAGAGACACATACTCCAGCCTGGGGCTGTCAGACCACTCCTGAGAGAAATAATAATAATAATAAAAAAAAAAAGAATAAGAAAGAAAAAAAAAAAAGAATTAAAAGAAAAATACAACCCAAACCTCTTCCACCCCATTTGACACATCTACATCTTCCCTGGATCTAGGCAAACAGAGCTCGCACTTCTGTTGTACGCTGTTACCCCTTGACTTGGCTCCAGGAGGAACAAAGCAGACTTGTTTTCCTCCCTGCGCAGCGCAGGCACAAAGGTGAAGCGTATCTTTGGGAAGCAGGAAAAGCTCCCCCTTTCCCCTTTCGCTTCTATGAAAGGTTTGATTTTATTTTCCTTCTCTTTTTTTTTCTCCTTTCTTTCCCCCCTCTCTGCTCACTGTTGTAACCATAATGATTATTTTTATCCTCCTAAATTGGATGGTTAGTCTCTTGAATTGGCTAAAGGCAATGGTATCCTCCAGGAAAAGAACTACTATCTATTAGTATGAACAGCATCTTTTTCTCCCTGGCCTCAGCCCCCAATACTAGACCGTCTTTAGCCCTCGTTGTGACAGATCAATCAATCTGTCTGTGATTCCTGTTTGGAAGCAAGTGGAGTGTGATGCAAAGGATGAATTATGGAATTAGGGGAGGTTTTCGTCTTTAAAAGCAGATTGAGTTGGGCACAGCAGCATCTCTGACCATAGTAATTAGTGTATCGAGAGCACAGGAACTGGAACTGAGTGGTGTAGAATATGATCCTATGTGAACTGGGGGAGGAGGAGGGCGCTGTGTTTCAGGTAATATCATTGTGGCAGCTGCCCCTCAATAATCCAGGACTTTCACAAAGTTTGCCTACAGCACACCACCAGAGCCAAGCCTCCTTCCTTGTTAGCCATATCCTAGATGGGCAGACATGAATCAGTCTTCCATTTGACCTCAGCACGGCCCTCAGAAAGGCAATAAAGCCATGTCCTCTGTCTTCTGGCTGTAGCCACAGTGTTAATGCTCATCAAAGCTTGTGCACTGCAGTGCTGTGGCTATGGCTGCCCTGGTCACATTCCTGCTCAAGGTAGTACACAGGGCTTTGGAAACACGAAGTGCAAACAGTCAAATGGAGCTAATAGCACCAATGTCCAGGACTGCAATGGGCTGAGGGGCTGGTGACCCAGCAGAGCTCTCCAAAGACCTAGAAGTGTACTGCCGCTGGCCAAGAAAAGCATCCAATCAGGGCATCCCTGGACAAGTCAAGATCTCATGTGGTTTGAGAGGGTGATATGCTTTACATGTCTTTTCTCTTTCCCAGTTCTGAAGTTAACTGATTTTCAGCTGGAGCCTGTGGTCTTGCTTTGTTTTTTTGCCTACCTAGCAAAAGCAGGTGTCAAAGTTGGGTTTCTCAGTTCAGATATGTGGGGAGAGGGATTAAATTGTCAGTGTCATAGCAGGTGACATCCTAGTCAGTCTACATGCCCTGCCCCAATAAGGCATAGGTCTTCAACTAAGCCTATGTATGATCTGTCAGTCTCTTTTGTATGCTATAGGAGTTTTAAAATCCATTAGACAGCTGAGCCCCAACCTGACTTTTGGAGCAAGACATTATCCTGAATTGGTGCAAATATTCCAGATGTGCAAGGAGCTGGCTATGTCCACACCCACAAGAAAGGGTGAGGGTGGGTGTGAGATGATGAAGCAGGAAACATTATGGGGCTGGAGAGGGGGCAGCCAGGGACTCTCCTCAGTTTTGAGAGGGGAGCAGCTTGCAGGAGGCTGTTTCAGCTCACACTGGCTCAGAGCTCTGCCCTAGCTGGATGCTTAGGGTCTGAGAGAAGGAAGAGACTCTGAAGACAAGCTTTGTTGCCACATCAAGTACTTCTTCCTCCGACCTGGACTGCAAATAGAGCTTTTGGTGTGGAAGGATGTGGTGTTTGTGCCACAGAAGTCGTCTCCAGCCTTTGAAAAATATATCCCACAACCTCCCTTGATTAGAAAATACTTCCTCATTTGTAGGTGTCCAGGGGTGGTGTTACAGTTTAGCCTACTTTTTAAAAAACACCCATCCATGATCCCATCTATTTGAATTCTGATTGTTTCCCCCCAGCAGCGTAACATCCCCGTTTCTAGCCAGCAGGATGGGAAATCCTCTGCTTTTCCATATTCCCTAACATGAAATACCACAGGCCTCCTTGATTCTCATACTAAACAAACACAAACTAATTAAAGTCATACAAACACATCCCAGGCAGGGAATGCAAATCTATTGGCTGGAGGGAAGGCTGCTGGCTGCCACGTCCCAGGGAAAGCTCTCTCCTTGTTTAACATTGTTGGGTTTTTTGCAAGAGATAGATAATTTACAGTGAAGCCCGTTTGCTCTCAAACAGCTGACGTGCGCATGGAGAAGGAGGGGGGGGTAAAGAACACCCCCCCCCAACGTAAACGTAACAGCATCTCTGTGAATGCAGCAAGGTGCCGGTGCCTGCTTTTGCGTGCTCCATAATATATTAATACACACTGGCTGGCCAATCCCACCGGAGCATTCAATCATGCCATATTATAATAGAATTTAATGGAGTTGACAGCTAAGGCCTAGTTGCCGGAGACATGCGAAAGACCTTTGCGACGAGGATCTACAATTAATAAAAGGGAAAGGCCGTAGATTTTTGGAGAACCTCATAAAAAAGTAAAATATCGACATTGATCATGGCACGAGAGGATATTAGGCATGTAAATCTAGCTATTGCCTTTATTTATTTATTTGCACATCTTTAATATTATAGGCACGGGTTTCCCTGAGGCCAAAATGCAATTTCTCTCTCCATTTCTCAGCAGGAGCTTTTCATCTCCCTATTCACCAGGTTTTGACTTGCACATTTAATAAATGATAAAGAATTCCCGTCTCTTTTCCTTGGGCTTTTAGTCCACAGTTTTTTTTCTCCCCCCTTCTGTTTTATGATGGAAACAACGCTCTCCTTTACATGGTAGTGGGTTCCTTGGGGATGTGAAGGCAGTGCAAGAGGAGACCTGGAGCCCACAGGGAGTGTCTGGACTTCAGTATCTGTTGATGTGCTTTGTGTGCCAGGATGTACTGAGGAAGGCAAAGAATGCATGGGATGAGCATAAAGAGAGGGAGAAAGGGTCCACAACACTGTAAATCCCTTTTCCCCAGTCCCCTGCTCCAGGAGGATTTTGACAGGAGAAACAGTTGATGGCTTCACTGCCTTCCTCTTATTATCTGGAGAGAGAAGTCTTCAACCTTTGTAGAACATTTGTGGTCATTTTAAAGACACGATACTGCAGGTAAACTGCATCCACCTCCATCCTCTGTCCTGACAGAGGCTGCAAAAACCCTGTCTTGGAGTCTTGGAGCATTGCTGGGCTCCAACAGGCTCAAATCCCTCTGGATTTTCCCAGCTGTGTGCAGGTTAGGACACTCCTGAATCAGGGATGCTGTTTGACTCCTTGCCTCAGAGAAGTCCAGAACCAGATTTCTTAAAGTACTTGGGTGTGATTTGATAGTTGGTGGATGTTTAGAAACACCTAGGCTCCTCAGTGCCCATGGGTGCAACAGCACTCAAGCACACAATGCTTATAGTCCCCACATCTGTAATTGTCCAAGTAGCACTGAAAAGCTTCCTTCACAGACTGATAGGCTTGAGCTCTTTCTGACTTCAGCTTTGCACCACTGCAAGCCCACTCACCTCCTTCTAACTTGCACTGATGGACCGTGAGGTCAGGATTGGACAGCCAGTGAGCCCAAGCCCCTGGTAATGCAAAGACCTGCCTGCCAGCTGTGCAGCCTCAGGAGCTGGAGTTTGTGACATTCTGCTCATGTCAAAGCCATTTGGAGCAGACAGGAAAAAAATCGAGGTGCCAAATCCAACTCTGGTTTAGGACTGTAGAGAGTGATGAGGTTATAACAGGGAGGGCTTTAGCATCATGTTTAGAGATGAAAAGCAACTGAATGGATATCTCGTAAGTGGGCAAGGTACAGCAGTTAAAAAGGGACTAAATAATTAGGTATCTCAGTTTTAAGACCAGCTGTGGTAGGTTACTTTTTTGTCAGGTAAATCAACCTTGTTTATCTTTCATTTACCTACTTACAGACACGTTTCCCCAGGATAGGTGATGTCTTGTTTGGAACAAAAAAGGCCATTTGTCCATATCACAGCAACAGCAACTGCACAGTGTCATCTCACAGTCTCCTCCAGTAAATTGAGTTTGTCAGTGCTCAGCCACACAGCTGAGTGGAGTGCTGCCTGATGCCTCACCTCTCCTGGGAGAGAGAAGTTGGCATAAGCCATATCATAATGGGATCCAGAAACAAAGAAGCGTGAATGAAGTGCTAATTGCATTCATAAAGACATTAACAAAGGAATTAAAATGGCAGAAGCTTCCTTTCCCCCTCAAGACTCATATAAACAACCAAAAAGTATATTAATAATCACTGAGGTTGACACTATTTTGAAGGGATGATACAGAGACAGGACATCAGGGCATGGAAAGACTATTTGAATGGTTTTCTTCGTTGAATTCTGGAACAGAGGTGAGACAATTTTCTGCTTCTGTTTATCCTAACTTGCTCATTATTTATTTTCTTTTTATCTTTTCTATTATCCTTGTGCTTCCTTCAAACAACAAGAAGATTGCTTCCCCTAAAACTTTTAACATGTGGTCAAAATAATGAAGCCATATTGAAACTGTACATTTAAAAAACTCAACCAACCAAACAAACCCAAAACCCAAACCAAACCGAAATGGCCTCAGAAGTTTGGCTGAGAACACAATGGGAATTCCCTGTATAAAATAGCCTGAAACAACCCACCTGATTTTTTTTTAAATCCCATTCAGTTCTGCTTACCTGTCAATGGAAAAAAAAAAGGAAAAAAAGTGTGCTTTCTGTTTTTTCCTCAGTCATTTTCTATGCCACTTAATCCTTCCCGTCCCAAACTCTAGCACTGTGCCGTTATTTGCATTGCTAATACAGAGAGAAAACATTTCCCTGTTAAAAATAGCTTTTTGTCCCCTCCATGAGAATGTTACTATTAGTCTTAAGCTTCAAAAGAGCTTGCTTCACAGATCTTGAAGTCTGAGGCTGCCTTAACTCGCTCGGATCAGCAAAATGGCAGCCCTTTGCTTATTAACATTCACATCTTTTTTTTTAACGTGGCTTGCCTGTATTTATCGCACCTCCCCACCTCTTGCACTCACCTTCCTTCTGCCTGCTGATGTGGGTGTTGTGCTAGCGACAGCTATAGCTAAAGCCAGCTAAACATTTTTCTTCCATCTGCCAATTTTCAGTCACTCATAACTTTCTAAAATGTTCATTCTGGAGACTGCAACCTGCCGGTTCCTCATGACCACTCGGAGGTGGATTTATCTGGGAAAGATGAGCCCATCACATTCAGCAGTTCTCTTGGAGATGTTTCTTTCTGAGGGGTGGTAGGAAGACATTCCTCACAGGGAAGAGGACCTTTAATCTCTATGAGGAGGTTTACAAGCTCCTGTCCCCTGGCTTGCTCTATCCCCAGGCTGTGATTCAGGACTTGGTAGGTGCCAGGATTGGTGTTTCTAGCTCTAGAGGCTGAAGGCAGAGAGAGGAGGGGAGCACAAACTGGGGAGATGGGACATGCTACAAAGTAATAAAAGAGATGTGGCTCACATTTTCACATACAGGAGGTATGTGGGAGCATAAGGGTGGGATCTAGAGTGGGGGTTGTGAGAGGAAGGGTTGTGTAAGATGGGACAGGATAGGCTGAGGGAGGAGAGAGACAAAATTCCTCCTGCATACTCCTGCCAGCAGGAAAAAGGTCTTCTCCAAGTTATATTGAGACATGAGCAAAGAAAGGAAGCTATATGTGGAAACATTGTGAAAGAAGGAAGAGAAGAAAGCAAAGCTCTTTGTATTGGATGGAGTATAGAAAGAGAGACTACATACCTGCCTAATGCCCTAGTCCCTCTGAAAGACCTGAAACACCCAGGGAAACAGCCCTGGTTCACACCTCAGCTCTTCCCACAAAAACAGAATTTAGGTTAGCTCAGACAAGGAGGAGTATCACACACAGCAGCAAGGGTAGCCAGCACTAAACCCTCTTTTCCATGTGGATTCAAGCCCTCTGAACTCTCCCACACTACCATGACATTCCCTTGTCCTTACTTGCCCGACTTTGCTTGTCTTCTGTACTCCCAGGCACACCAGTATCTTCCAGACATGCACCCAGTGCCCATCCTTTCTCCTTTGCGTCTCCTCTGTCCTCCACAATGTCTTACAAACACCTCAATGTGACCTATGTCCCCAGTGCTCCTCTGGTACTACTCCACTGCACCAAGAGCTCCTGAAGCCAGTAGGCAAAAGCATCATGGAAGGAGTGATGAGAAGAGACAGCGTTGGCAGGAGCAACGAACAATCCTCCTGCATTAAACATGGAAACTAAAATTAAAGCAATTTTCTGTGTTGCAGGCAGCTATATGAAAACCGGTTACCAGTTAGCACCCAGTAGGATTTTTCAGGTGATGTTGGGATTGAGCACCAGGCTCGGTTACCCTTCTAATCTCCATATCCTCGGCTCAGGAAGGAAACATGCCCTGCCTGTCACTTAAACGCAGGTGAATGAAGAGCAAGGGCAGCCTCAGCCCAGGTCTGGTTTCTGAATAAATGAAATGTGTATCTTCCACGTGGTCAGCTGGGAGGGAGAAGCCTATTTCAGGAGTGATGGCAGGTGCTGCTGAGCTATTTCCATTTTCCAGCTCTGCAACCTCAGGGACCTCTTTAATCCAAACCACCCGCCAAGCTCCATTCACTGGCACCGAAGATCAGCCAGTGTTTTTGGATTCATTTTTAAGGCTGTCTTTAATTTTTTGAAGTAACTTGCTGGCGGATTTTTAGTCCCACCTGTGACTCAAGAAGAGATTTGCAAATCTCGTTCTCACTTTTTCAGTCGTTTAAAGGGACGCTACGCTCTGCTTTTAATAGAGGGAACACGGGGGTAAAGAGATATGAAAAGAAAACAAGGAGGTACAGAAGTGCTTTGGCAGATTTGTTAGAAATGAAAACATTCTTTATTTGATTTCTGCATTCCCTGGGGCAGCGAGAGGAACCCATATGCAATTGCATTGAAGCAGTCAGACAATGAATTTAACAAGAAGCTCCACCAAACTCACCTAGAAGCTCAGCCAAGCGCCAAATGCAAACCCAGCAGAGTAAAGACTGACGTAGCTCAGGGGCACGATTTCAGTTACCGTGTTTTAAGGCATTAGTAACAGGAATAGAAAGAGCTAAAAAATCGCAAAAGATATACCCCAGTGTGATTTTTCTTGGGGGTTATGTCCCACAGTGTTGGCAGCTATTGATAGATACTGAAGGTAGACAGCAATTTTTCAGTTGATCATGCTTTCAGCCATGAACTGTGTGATTTTTGTAGTCAAGTCGTCCTGCTTCACAGGCACATCTCGCACACACGGATGCGCGTGCGTGGCCACTGGTCCAACTGCTGCTTGGTGTCGAGATTGCTGAAATGCTTTCAATTAGGGTTTGGAAAAGGTTGACTCAGTCAGTCTAAGTGACACTTGCCAAAGACAAAATTAGTTTTAGTCGCTGCTGTTTGCCTTCCAAAACAACAAAGTCCCCCTCTCCCTTTATATTAAGTGGAGAGTATTTCTCAGATAGGTGTTCAGCTGATTTTTTAATGTCATGGAAACTTCATCTGCGAATTTGTCAGAAACTCTTTAGTAAAGCAGCCTAGTAAAACAGATGATTAATATTGGTAAGCTCCTCATTTGCATATTAATTAGTCTCTCTACTCAACTAATTAAAACAGGGCTGCCTGTTTGTAGACTTTCTGAATTCCAGATTGTTGCTATTGCTCCCAAGTAAGTGCATTTAGCACAGCTAAAGTAAGCAGTTGATATCACAAACCAGCTACCCCAAGCAGCAATAGCAAGGTTTCAAGGCATTTGAGGATATAAGGGAGGTACTTTCAGCATTTTCTTAAAAAACAAAGGGAGATTGATGCTTGAAATAGCAGGTTGTAATGACCAAGCAGTGCTCCTCCTTCCCTGTTATATTCTCAGGGAGCAGGACAACTTCAGAAACCAGCCAAATTCAAGGCCAGAGGGAGAAGAACATTGCAGGGCACAAACAAACCAAGGCTGAGCTGCCCTTAAACCTTGAGGTACTTGCTTTTGTCCAGAGATGCAGTCTAAAATCAAAGCTCAGGCTGATGACTCAAGATGTGAAAATTCAAGTCTAATTCTAATCTGTGCTGCTCTTGCAGAGCTCTGTTCAGCTTTCCCAGGCTGAGGGTGGAACTGGGACTTGGAATCCCCAGCATGTCAGCTGGAGTTGCACTCACAAGCCGACCTCACGACCTCATTTGCTCAGCAGAGATGTTATGGAGGCCAGGCACAGGCTGAACTTTCATAGGTAAAGAGCTGCACTTACCCTGTGCCACATTTCCCTGCTGGCACTGTCTGGGGTGGAGTGGATTACAAACAAACTCCTCTATTTGTTCCTGCCTTCAGGCTTTAGCACGTGAAACATGGTCACTCCATCACCCACGAAGTCTTCCACAGTCACAGAGCCAGCCACTGCTACTGTATCCAGCAGTATCCTGCCTCCTCCTCCTCCTTTTGTCTGGCTGAGGACACACCATTGCACCCTCTTCCATCCTGGCCACTAGACAGCCCCCTCATGTGCTTCTCAGCCAACGCACCTGCTGGTGGCCATGACTCTCCTCTGTCCTCCTACCACCCCTCCTAGCTCCTCTTGCTGTTCTTGCTTGTGGGCCTGTTTCTTGGCTCTTTCCCTTCGCTTTCCCTTCCCTGTGCACCTGTTTTTTGTTCCTCCCAGCTGTCAGCATTCCCCACTTTGCCATCCTCACAGTAGTGCAGAATTCCTGTAGAATTTGAGAAATTGAGATAAAACATCCTAGGCTGAGTGAGGGGCACTTTGTGAATGGATATTTACTGCCGTTAAATAGTTTGCATGGCAGTGACAAGTAGGTTTTCACAAACTGTCTGTGAGCAGAGTTTTTCCTCACCCTAGCTGCCAATTGCGGTTTGACAGGTTTTATTATACTCCATTATTCACAACAAGCCAGGTCGCTGTGCCATATGCTGTCCAGTCCTGCTAAAGCTAACCATGTGCCCACATTGGCTGCAAACCAAGGCTGGTTAAAACCTGCTCTTTTTTTTTTTTTTCTTGCATGCCATTTGCTTCTGAAGAGTTGGAGACAGGGGCTTCAGCTCAGGCGTTTCAGCGTGTGTTATCACACTGCTTTGCTCACCTTCAGTAGCCCCAAAGCCAATTCAATTGTATAATCAGGAGTCTTGGTACGGTGGGGTCTTGGTACGGTGGGGTCTTGATATGGTCTTGATGCAGTTTTAGGCAGGAGAAGAGGCTTAAATCTCTCTGGGGCCACTGGCAGCGAATTCAATCTGGAGCGCAGCTTTTGAGAAGATTTTATGCACTGTTTAGTAGGACACACAACAAAGAACAGTGCAATGTTTCTAAGACTAAATCTCTGCTTGACTGGCAAGAGATGTTTTAGAGGCATTGCAGCTGCAGCAGGCGTTGTACCTGAATGTGGCTAGATAGACTTCCTAGGGCATCCCTCAAACTCGAGCCTCCTCCAAGCCTGCTCTAGCTGCTCCATGGCTCATGCAGCTTGCCATTGCACCTTTTTAGCTGCTTTTGTTGCTGTTTTGTCTGAATGTTTGCTGACTTGCCATACCCCACAGTTACAAGTGCACAACTCCATCTTGAAAAAACATTTATTACTGCCTTTCAAGTCTCCCAGACTTGTTCTTCAGTGTCGCTAGTTTGGGGATCTCTTAAATAAAAAAATCACAGAAATTGTAGGGTTTCAAGTTTGATTCCTTCCATGTGATTTCTTTTCAAAAGTCTTTTTGCAACTTGCTGTGTGTCCTCACACTACTTCACTGGTTATGTCTATGCACGTTTGGGAAATGAGCAAAAACTGTAGTGCACTCCTCTCACCATGCTTCATGCTTGTACATCAGCAGCCTGTGACGACTGTGATCCCTACAAAGGTGTTCCAGCTTTGGGCCATTTAGGATTTGCAGGGACCTTTGTGGTTCATGGCACCATAAGGACCAAATGTAGATCTTATCTGCCCAACACTGTCCATCTGGTATCACTGTGATTATATGTGGATATGAATTGTGGTGGCAGCTGCAGGCTGGAAACTGTGTCTCCCATTGCCTACACTGAATCATAGAATCATAGAATGGTTTAGGTTGGAAGGGACACCTAAAGTTGTCTAGTCCAACTCCTTGCCATGGGCAGGGACACCTTCCTCTACACCAGGTTGCTCAAAGCCCCATCCAACCCGCCCTTGACCACTGACTGGCATGAGGCTGCCACAGCCTCTCTGGGCAACCTGGTCCAATGCCTCACCACCCTCACAGAGAAGAACCTCTTCCTAATATCTAATCCAAATCTTCTCTCTTTCAGTATGAACCCGTTACACCTTGTCCTGTAAAGGTGTAGGTTTTACACCTTTGTAAAAAGTCCCTCTTCAGCTTTCTTGCAGGCCCCTTTAGGTACTGGAAGGCAACTCATAAGGTCTACCCTGAACCTTGTCTTCTCTAGGCTGAACAACCCCAACTCTCTCAATCAGTGTTCATATGAGATGCTCCAGTCCTCCGATCATCTTCATGGCACTCCTCTAAACTCGCTACAACAGTTCCATGTCCTTTTTATACTGGGAGCCCCAGAGCTGGATGCTCTCCCCACTTCAGGCAGGGATAATTCCCTCCGCCAACCTGCTGATCAACCAGGATATGGTTGACCTTCTGGGGTGCAAGTGTACGTTGCCAGGTTGCATTGATCTTCTTGTTAAGAAGTATCCGAAGGCAGATCTTACTTTGGTGTGTGTTGATGATATGAGTTAAGTTTGATTTTAAGTGTACATCCAGATTTGGACTCAAAACACTGTAAAATGTACCAACAGTGTGTGGCCCGATTCAAGGGCTTGTACACTCCTCAGTGACATAGGCAGAATCTATTTGTCTCTGTATTCTCATAACGTCTTTGACATGTCTGAGTTTCTAAGGGTTCAGTCATTTGTGGAACTTATAATTTTAACGCCGTGTCTGGCCATGAGCTCTACATGTGCCTGTGGTAGACCACATACTTCATTTTCACCACACAACCTGGGCTTGCCTTGCCACTGTCTTTTCCTCTTCATGTTGTCTTGAAAAGTCTGTAGATGGCCAATGATGCAGATCTGTTCTTCATTGTTTGCTGGCTTGACAGTCGAGGCCAGCAGAACTCCAAACTTCAGTAGTCTCATAGGTGGCAGAGAAGGGTCAATATCTAAGTTTAATGTAGTCTTGCAGGGCTTTCACATTCTTTAAATATTTTGCTACAGTTCTGGATAAGATTTATTATAACCTCTTCATCCTTACATATGGTGACAATATTCTGGCATTCCACCATGATCCTATGTCATAAACTAAGCAACAGCATCTCTCCTGAGGTTTTCAAACTTAAAGTTTGAAATGTTCACTACTTGAGAAGGGTGTTTCTGAGTGTACCAACCGACTTTGATTGCCCTGTGAAGCCTTTATAGGCTCTCCACCAACACACCCACTGTCCCACAGGTCCAAGGACTCTACATAAGTCCAGAGCACAGGTCCCCAGATCTCGCCAGAGCTGTGTCTCAGATGTACCTCTGCCTCATCCTACCTTATTGGCTGGTTTTTAAGACTGGATGTCAGACTTGTGTTGTAAGAAACCGTATTCCAAGTCCTGGCTCTGACTTTGTCTCCTGTTGCTCCTGATCAGTCTCCCTGACCTGACATATTACTTCATCTTGTCTGGGACTGTCAGTGCACTGTCAGGTATTGTGAAACTGTGTTGGTGAAGGTGCTACCCTGCCTGTGCTGAGGTCACGCGCAGCTCCCTGCCTACTCTCCTTTGTGGAGTAACCTTTATCGTGCTGCTCCTGGACAAGCATCATGTTGGTACTGTCAGGCATGTCCTGTCTGGTCAGCTCCGTGGCACTAAAAAGCAATAAGTTTTCTTGTTGTTGTCAGGAGAAATGTCCCAACATTGTTGAGGCAGATCCAGAGAGACAAGGAAGTCATCATCCCTAAAATCTTCAGGGAGATGTTAGCCCCCACGTAAGCTTCCTTTAGTACACTGCCCACACCAATATTGAAATTCTCCCCACTGTGGCGGTTTTGCTCCTGTAAAGCATGGCTGTGGCTTCCTTTGAATCCTTCCTGAGAGCAGGATGTGTTTAACTGTTTCAAGCACATAATAGGTTTACATTTCTTGTCCAGAATAATGCATTTCCTACTATGAATTGCACTTGCCCTGCAGTGGCCAGTGCAGGATGTAATTCTCCCAGCTCATTTCCCTGCCTATCATGTTTGTTAGTATTACATGGCAGCTGGGTCTGCAGCCCAGCACTGGTCCTTGATCTTGGAGCAGAGTTGCTACAGTGGTAGCTGAACAGTAGTCCTCAGAGATGTGCTTAGCATGTGTGAACCTTCCTGGCTCTTATCACACTACAGAAATCCTCTTCAATGGAAGTCTGTGTCATGTACCTTACCATCCATTACACAGCTGTGCTTTCCTTCTGCAGAAGATACCCCACTGAGAGGTGAAATGGTGCTGTTTCTCCAACAAGTCTCACATCTGCTCATGGCCTGGATGTTATCCTCCATGTCTCCTGAATTGTTTCTGTGGGGTGTGCATTGGATTATGATTTATTAGTCAGCTTGCCTGCTTCATGAAAACTGTTAGCTCTGACAGATACACTTGTTATACTACAGCAATCATTGTTTTGATGCTGTTTTTGGTTGGGTTCACCGGCTCTTGTGACTTTTACCCTAAGTCTCTGTCTCTGTCTCTGAAAAAAAAAAAGGATTCATACCTGGGATCACTTGCAGGTATCTTTGGTGAGTCTCAGTGCCTATTTTGCTGTTGTTGTTGCTTGAAATATATGTTTCTTCTTTAGCGTATGTTTCTTCTGCGTTATGACCAGTATATTGTAACTTCCCCCAAAACAGCTCTTTGAGGCTGGAAATAGCATATCCCTGCACTATTTCTGCAAGTTACTTTCTTTCCATCTAGTCTCATTTGCTGTGGATCTCTCAAGACTGCAAGCAGCCATTCTCTTGCATATTGCCGCATGCTCACTGGGTAAGAACCCAGTGCTTCATCTGTAAAAGAGGTCTCCTTATGGATATCTTCTTACAATGATATGGCAGCCAGTATTAATATACACATGTGTACACTGACTTAACAGTCCCCCAATATTTTCTTCCCTGTTCAACATAGACTGGTACATTTGTTGGATCTTCAGAATCCCCACAAATGAGGCCCAAGAAGCTGTCAGCCCTGAGCTCCAAACAATAGATGTATAGGTTTCAAAAGCTGGACTCTGTACTTTGTTTAGTAGTTATTTTGTTAGTGCCAAGCAAATGTGTGTACAAATCCCTCCTGCTGGAAGTAACGGTTTTTATCCCCGATACCTAAACTATCCATTAGTGGAAGGAGTAAACAGTCCAGGTCTAACAATGAATTATTGTTGTCCATTTCTTCCTTGCTCCCTGGGTCATCTCTGAGATGATCCGATGTTTTTTTTTTTGTGTATTACTTGACAGACAGAAATAAGATGTTGGCAGCTACTCAAATACATCCTAAGCTACAGAAACTGACATCTTCAACCTCTGTCCCTCAAAGACAACCTCTGAGGATAAATACTACAGTGCATTTTTGCAACAGGATCTGAAGATGAACAGATAGTAGAAATGTGCCCTGAAACCTTCTGATTACTGACTTTTTTTATCTGACCATAAATGCTGAGAAGTAGCTTGTGAGAAGTAGCATGACTGACTTTCCCTGCTTACCTATCTGACACACAATAGTCGTATGAGTTGCTCCACTGAAGCTTGCAGGGAATTCTCTGCATGCAGCACCTCTTCTAGGACAGAAAAAAAAAACAAAACAACAACTCTGTCATGGCTGGTGTGACTCCAGAGTGGCAATTCAGACTCAGGGACTGCTTGCTACCTCCATTCTGCTTTTGACAAGCAACATTACAGGGCGTGTGATCCAAAGAGCTGCCTGAGTCGCACCTATAGGTCAGCGCCTTTGTTAAGATGTTCAACATGCTTCTTCTGACTGCCTGGCAAAAGGAACGTGCTTGGAGGTGTAAACGATTTTGACAATTCGAGTGTTGTGTGTTAATACACTGATCAAAACGCTGAGAATTTTCAGGTCAGGGCGCATCTGTTCATCTCAGCGATCTTGTTAAGAGGTAAACCCTTACGGCCTGGGAGACATGGAGGAAACATTGCAGGATTTCTCTGTCTGGCAGGATTCTTTTCCAGTATTAACTGGCACTGGATCTTCACCACAGAAAGATTCATGTTAGGGTCTTAAGCACTGAACACAGACCTCAGCAGATCAGTGTTAAACCAAATGAGACCTGAAAGGCCAGAAGTGCCCCACATTGTTTCCCAGCATCAGCACTGCCGAAAGGCCAAAGCCAACAACCATTCATCAATACAACTAGATGAATGCAAGAAGTTTAGACAATGCTAAAAAGAGGAGTGGAGTCATGGGGCCATTCTGCAGAGCTGCTGTTGCTTGTGGGAGGTTTAGGTCAGTTCCCCACCTGTTCATTAGATAAATCTGGGCACTTCTGAGGCTAATGGGAAGTTTTCTGTTATCTGCCAGGTGCTTGACTTTAAACTGTCATTGCCTCTTCTTCCCTGCTTAGAAAATACTGCTCACTAGAGAAGCCCTCTTTAGGTTTATACTGCCTAGGATGTAATAAAAACTTAGATCTCCCCAGCTGGGTGAAATGGGTGAAATCTGGAGCTCGACACTTGGTTTTCAGTCTGTCTTCTGTGAGAATATTACCAGCCAAAGAATTGACTGAATAGACCATAAGGTGCACGAGTACTTGCATTGCATTTCTACAGTGCTATTTGTCCAAAGACTTCAGAGCATTTATTAACTAAGGTAAAGCTCAGGGAAATCAGTTGAAATCTTTGCATTGACCTTAAGTAATTTTTTGATCAGTGCCAACATAAGGAAATACACAGGTTCCAGAAAATCCTGGCATGTTGGCAAGAAGAATAATCTATTTCCTTGGGGGCGGGGGAGGAGGAACGGGGAGGGGGAATGAAGGCACAGAGGTGAAACAGCCTGCCTTGTGCTGCTTGGATAACCTGACATTGACACTGGGTAAATACATATAGTTTAGGAAGTACTGACCATGGGATGAGGATGTTCTGTTTATGTGAAACGAGCTTTTTTTGAATTCAAATTGCTTCAAGAAACTTTTCAATCTAAAAAAAAAAATAAATCCCAAAGCCTCATATGGATTTGGTATAGCATGTCTAAAGGACAAACTTCTTTTAATTGAATTCAAAAAGCTCCCTTGACTATTCTCTCTTCCACTTCTGCCTTCCCTCTTCTTTGGTGTCTGTGTAGCTGTTATGCTTTATTTACAGGTAATTGGAAACGGAATATGAACTCATTCAGTGAGCCCAACTGGAACTCCAAAAAAATCAGCAATGAATTAGTATATACTTAAAATTAGAGGCAATTAAGATGAACAGACAGATGGGGTGGCAACAGCTTTTCCCAGTTTAGGGAAAACATTGATCTCCCAACTCATGTGCCGTGGTTTCTGCATAGGACTGACCCAGCTCTGATCACAGCTCTCAATTGACAAGCCTCTATTGACTTTCAAATAGCTGGAACACTAGATCCTCATCTGAATTATGGAGTGTAGCTCTGCTTTTTATATTAAGAATATAACTTAACTAGCAGACAAAGTGGTCCAGAACATGCCAGAGGGGATCATAGGACTCTATTCAGACTACTAAAATCACAGCAGGTTTTAAAGAAGGAGCTATTCAATTCTACCTCAAGCATTGCATTCCCTTTCTCAGGAGCTGTATCATCCATGCTGGCTGATGGCTAGTTCTTGTCTTTTCCCCATGGTCAAAAATGGAGGTATCACCTCTAGACTGCTTGCTTTTAAGTCCAGCAGTGCATCTCTGCCAAAAAAAAAAAAGACATATACATTATTTTTTTTTCCACTTAAATTCTTTCTGCTTCTTTCTTTATTAGCAAATATTCAGCTACAGAGAAGTTTGGGTTGCAGTCCACATAGCACACATGATAAAGTTGTGCTAAGTGACATTGTGGACTATCCACTTCTTAACTCTTCTCCTCTCACAAGGAGGAAAGGCAGCTCTGCTTGTATTCTTAGCAAATCTTTCCTTGCTTTTATTGGCAATGCTTCTGTTTTGGCAGCAACCTGTCAAGTTTAGAGCTGGCAACCACAGTTTTTTTCGCATTCTCAGATGAAACGTAGGCAACATGTTTTCTATGAAAACATCCTTCCTACTCTCCCTTAGTGCTTCCAGTATTATTGTTCCCAGTACAGAAAGCAAACATTTGTAGCTTTCCCTCTCCCACCACTGTAACTTGAACTGAACAGGCATGAACTGACAAGGAGTTTTTGACTAGAAAAAAATTATGTCCGGCAAAGAAAGAACAAGCAAAGTCTCTCTCTGCAATCCCAGAAGGGATAAATCTGTTATACAGGTGAATGTCAAGACTAAGAGTTGTAAGCTGGTTTTGAATGAGCTGGTAGGTCCACCCTGTGCCACGCAGAGCTACCTGATTCAGGGTAGTGGAAATGCTATGGTGTGTTAGCATCACTGTACTACACTCTGTTCATGTCCCTTGCACCTTTCAGCTCCACAAATTGATCCTTAGAAACACATTACACAGGAAGCAAAGCAAGTCCAAGAAGTCAGGTTTCTTTTTCCACTCTGTATAAAAAATGTAGCCTGCATTTGAGGCATCAATTGGATCAGGATTCTCCTTGCTTGAGCAATGAGCTTGTCCCTACAATCCCTTTTTAAAACCCTTCTGGCTTCCTGTGCAACTTGCAAATTATTTAAAATCCAAATCCCTGTGGAAACCTGCTTTATCCTCCTAGATCTCTGTTTTGCTATTATCTACCCTTATTGTGAGTTTTCTGCCATTGGCTCCCTCACTGCAGGAAGGCTGCCAGCCCAGAACATGTTATATTCCGGGCCCTCCTCATCAAATCTCATATCTGTTTCTCTATTCACTACACATTCTGCAACAAGACCAGGTGTAGTGGCAGTCTACTTCACAACTACAGTTGGAAAAAGACCTCTGAAAATCTTCCAGCACTGTTGCTGACTCTATGTTACTGACTCATTGAAGCTTACGAAATTAATTTAGCTCATGGCCTCCATTTCCCTAAGCCTCCTACACCAATTTCTGAGTCCTTGCTCCACTGACCCATTGGTATATCTGATAATCTAGGGTGGGATTCAGTTCCCACCCTAGACATGAGAATTTACAAAATAAACTGTGAAGCAGCGAGGAAGTTAATCTCTGCTGCCCACCCTGGGGTTCGGATGGATTTCCCTGCCCCAGTGAAGAGTAACGCAGCTGTTCACACTTGTGGTTCCTTTATCCCTCCTAATAGAGCCCCTGTCCCCTCGACACACAACTCACTTCAGTGACTGCAATCATTAAAGGCGTTGGAAATAGGGTCTGAGACTTATGCAAACTCCTGCCTCAGGTGTCATGACCAACGAACCGATCAAAAATGCCAGCTCCTCTTAGAATGCCATCCCTGAATTCATACCCAACGGCAGATCTGTCACACAGTAGCCAAACATGTTAATACAGCTGAAGCCTTTAGGTGCACTTGTACCCTCAAAACTCAGTGGAGTTGCTGTCATCTTCCAACTGTTCAGTGGCCTAGATGAAATTAGTTAGAAGTGTAAATGCAGCTGCTAATAAAGATACTGTCTTTTCGCCTCAGAAAAAGCACCAGCTCCCTTTGCTACCAGATGTCCTCTTTGGCAGTTTGAGTCAATGAGGAGCTAAGCAATGAAGAATGAACCTGGTCTCCAAGAGGAGGCCTCAGGCCCTGGGTGGCAGTAGTGGAAACAGCAGAAGGGACTTCTTTCTATTGCTGATGCCTACTGGGGCTTGACATAGATGTCAGTTCCTACTAATGTGGCTTGTCACCCGAATCCGATAGAGCCGCTTGTGTGAACTGTCTCCTGCTCAGGAAACTTCTTCCCTTGTCTCCACACAGGTCTCCTGGACAGATGGTGGGGTGGTGCAGCTCCCCTGGGTCATATTGCAATGTCAGGACCAGCCAACATTGTGCTCTTGTCTTGGGCTGGGATGATCTGGCATTCCCTTGTCTTGGCTACAAGTGCAGCGAGTTGGGACAACATGGTACTTTCTCGTTCTAGTTACAAGTGCAGTGAGTTAGGATGACTAGGCACTTCCTAACCATATTTGCAACTCCTGTTGCCTGGAAACTGTACCTGAAATTGTACCTGCCCTGAAAGGCACAAGAATTACCTGACAAGAACTGTGGCCAAAAAGTGATCAAAGTCAATCATCTCAGATCCCATAAATGGTGATCCTAAGTGAGGCCCTTTGAGCTCCCTGGGATAGCAGCAGCCTGTGACCCAGAATTTCACCCTTATTTGGGATGCCTCCCAGGCTACATTTCGTGAAGATTTCCAAGATCATCTGCTGATAGATGCTGATGAAGAAGAAGGGCCAAAGATCATCTGCTGACAAATGATGATGGAGGTGAATAGCAAGCAATTCACTACAATTAGATTCAAGATCGTTTGGTACCAATAATTTATTACAATTTGAAGGAGAAAAAAAATCTAGGTTAATCTCTATATCTCTGTGTGTGTGTGTGATTTGATTTACAGAACTTTGTTGTAAGGCTTGTGTGAACACTGTTATTTTTTTAGTCTTTAACTAAATCACTGTGTTTAACGTAGCAAATTTTATTAAATAATTCTAGTATTGACTGATGATTAAGCATTGCTAAGGAGGTTTTCCTTAGCCTTTGGATTAATTTCATTAGACACAAACTGTTGACCAAGTCTGGGACTAAGTTTGGATCCAACTGCACCTAGACTTCTCTCTGAGAGGAGTTCAGAAAACAAGAGGGTCAATTCTTGTGACTCAATGGGTTGGTCTTCCTCACCCTTTCTGTCTCCAGTCTCTCTCTGAATCATTCTAAACTGACTCAATCTTCTTTTGTATGCTTCTTCCCTGTAGTAACAGAGTGAACCTTGCCACTGAATTCTGCTATGTTGCACTTAACTTTATATTAAAATCACCTTTGCTAACACTTCTGTCAGTGATTCTTTAAATGACTCTCATTTGACTCATAAAATCGCTCATCTACAACAGGGGTTGGATGGGCAGAGTGATTCCAGGAAGAACTGCAGGGTCTGAGGCCAGCTGACAAGTACAGCTTGTGGATATTTGGTGAGGAGGAACGTGTATTGTATCTTTTCTTGCCACTGTCAGAAATAATCAAACTGGCAAACCAAACTTGATTGGATAGACTACCCTTACAATCCAGATCTTCCAGAAGTATGAAATGCAACAGCAGCACTGCCTGTAACCTTCTATGAGAAGTAGGTAGGCTATGTGTAGCTTGTGCTTAACATCACTGCCACCTTCAAAAGCAAAACTTCTCTTCAGCTTTCTTTTCATGTGTATCAACAGTCCTGATTGCTCCAAATTGCTGGCTCTGGGCTGAGCAAAGTGTTTTGGAAGCTGGTTGCAGAAAATCACACATCTGAGAACCTTTCACACACTTTCTCTTTGTGTTTCCAGCTAAGAAGCTTTCCTCGGGAAGCTCTTCCTCTGTGCAATGTTCCAGAATAACAGCAGGAGACCTAACAGTGTCCATCAAAGTTTATAAAACTACAAGTAGAATGGAGGATGTGAAGTCTCCTCCACTTCCTAAAGTGAAGAAGGTGGCATTGGCAGGTGGTGAGTCCCAGGATAACAGTGCCAATTCTCTGAACAATCACCCACAATTTTACAGGACAAAAATATTAGTGGAATTAAGATCTCTCCTTCCTTTATCATATAAATCCAGAAAAGACCATAAATTTGGTTTCTTCT
Source organism: Urocolius indicus (assembly GCA_013401255.1). Classification (NCBI taxonomy): domain Eukaryota; kingdom Metazoa; phylum Chordata; class Aves; order Coliiformes; family Coliidae; genus Urocolius; species Urocolius indicus. The sequence goes on from WBNH01010277.1 coordinate 66,684, forward strand.
TGCTGAATGGATTTTATGTTCCTCCACAATACACTGTACCATAAAGGCACATATTTTTAATGTAGAGACATCTTTTCCCTTTTGGACAAGGGTGACTCGGATATCGACATCATCCAGATTTTTCTAAAAAGTCTTTGAATTGGTTACACAAAACTTGGATTCCATGGTTCTGGTTTTCTGGAAGGATTTTCTCCCATTCAGCCTAAGCTAACTCAAGACAAATTCGCTTCTGTGGCATAGTCCAGAGGCTTCCATAGATATAAAACCAGCACGTACATTTACCTCCAGGAATTCAACTACATGATTTAGACTTAGAGCAGCCACATTCTCTATCTGCATCTCTCCCAGGTTTTGCCACCATAAACAAATTTTGCAGCTACCTTGTACCTGTTATGGCAACTCAATACTGCCCAGCAGTCTGGAAAATGTGACCATGATAACCAAGTGACCAATACACTGATAAACTCAAGAGGCAGTGTTGCCATTCTGAGTAAATCAATCCAATCAGCTGCTTCTCTCACCTCTGGTAGAAAGATCTTCTTTGGCTTGCACTGTATGTTATAGCTCCATGCCTGTTATAGCGTGGTGCAATGATGGGCACCGTGCCTGATAGTAACAGCAATTAAGAACTAGATCTTTACAAGTCTGAATGGCAAATTTGCCTGTGTTTTACCAGAAACATATGATGAGACCGCCTTCATAATTCTGACAAAGATTAATCCAGGCTATGGCATTCAAGTCCAGGTCTCAAACATGCCAGCGTGGTCGTGTTTAAAACACGTGTTTAAGCAGAAAGATGTGTGAGTTGTTGCAATGCCCCATGCAACTCCTGCCTATGCAGAGCACCGAGAGGACTGACGCTGTTTGAGTGCTGCTCTGTGCAAGCACTTCGCAACCCACACCCGCGCAGCCAGGGAACTAATTCGTAGAGATTAAATAAAACGCATGGTGGAGTCCCTCCTTGCTCCCCACCGCCTTCTCATCGGGTGAGGGAGAAAAACCTTCCACGGCGCTACTGGGGACATTTACACGCGCTATGACCTTCCCGGCTACCACAACGCCCCGGCCCCGCGGGCACAGCAGCGCTCGGCCGCTCCCTGCTGGCCCCGGCCGGCGCCGCAGGCAGTCTTTGTTCCCAGGGCGGAGGGAAGAACGCACTGCTGCTTGCTTATTTATTTATGTTTAGGGGCCGGTTGTTTAGTTTGGGTTTTGTTTTTTTTCCCCATCCTGAAAAAGGATTTAGGCATCTTCCTCGGTTCTGCTGCGGGACAGCCATTTTGCCGGTGGAAGGGTTCTGCCGTCCTGCGTTTGGTTTCTCTGTGCCTGGAAGGCGTTGAGGCTTGGAGAGAACTCCAGCCCCAACTCTGAAGGGTACGCTTTGCTTTCCTCCCACCCAGTCCATTTTCCAAAAGGGTGAATTGCTGAGGATGCTGAGCAGGAATGTTGCTCTCTACAAAAAAATCGGGACGTTCTTCCTGGCCAGCTGAGCTGCAAAGCCCTGTTCTTGGGCCCGTCTTTGGAATTGGTTCAGTCTTCATGCACAACGTTGGTGCTTAGGTAATTTGAGCTTGGGTTAAAGCTGATTTTAACTGCATAGTACTAATTAAAAGGAAAAAAAAAAAAAACCAAACCTGTGAGACTGAAGTGTTTTGACTCCAGAAGTTCCTTCCCAGTCTCACCAACAGCTGCTTATATTTAGACTATAGGCAATGGGACAACCAGCTTCGGTACAGATCTGACCTTCTCCAAAATTCAGGTATAGTCATGTTGTTTCTTTCTATAGGCAGATGAATATTTTGACCCCCGATGGATGATCACCCAATTGCAGTGGTTTGTAGGTTGCCCTGAACCAAATGTACTGAAAGATCCCAGGTGAGACCTCCAGGCTTCCTTGAGGACCCTAGTTTCTGCTGTCAGGGCACCATAGTATCACCTATGTAACTTTCACATCCAGGGTACACATCCCCAGCTATCACCTCTGCTGGACAAACCCTGTATAGATAGTTCAGATCTACTCCATTTGAAAGCCTTCCTTTTCCACTCAGGACCTCTTCCTACCCTGAGTGGCTGTGGAAATCTGCCAGCACATATTAGCTGTAATGGGCAGTTCAGTGCTAGAGAGTGTATTTCATTTGTATTGTACCGTTTACCTCAGTAGCAAACCCCATTGTCTCCATGTTTCCTGCATCCAGCTAACTTGTGCAATCATTTGCATTTGCATAATCACTCCACTGTCCCTCATTGCTCTCACTGACTCATGTCTTTCAACAGACTGTAAGTTTCTGAGGAAGGAATCAACTCAGGAAAAGCAAAACTAGTATCATGGATGGCTGAGAGATCCTTCTGACTATATGTTAGATGCCTAGGAGCTGCAGGGCAAAGACAGCTGTTTCTTTGGGATCCTGTGCTGGGTAAGCGGTTTGATGTCTTTCTTTTCCCCACACATCAGCTGGAATGTCTGAATATAAAGATAACTTGAAACTTCCTCTTTCCTTAAGGAACAGGAAGCTCCTGAAACTCTCCTCTTCCACTGCCGAGCTGTACAAGCTTCAAAAGTGTTCTTTGCAACAAAACCTGAATGTGTGCAGTCTCTTCCTAGAATGATTGAGTGAGGGTCTTCCCTTGCAGACGTCTTTTGTAGATGTTCCTACAGGATCCCAAGAGAATTTTGAGAACTACTCTCCACAGAGTGTGAAGAGACAAAGTCCACAAGACCTTAGTATCTTAGGAACTACCTCCCAAGATGCAAACCTGTGTGCTGGAGAAACCTCTGTGTGGCATCCTGGTTATAGACATAATGAGTACCCTCTGCCTCCCTTGTCTAGAGCTAAAAATGCAGAATCCCATCACCCATGGGTGCTTTCTCTTTTTTGTGCAGAAGACTGAGGTATGTATTCACAGTGCAGTAGATTGTATTTTGGATAGCCCTGAGCTAGGGCCAGCCAGTGCCTGCAGTCCATGTAGCACAGGCTGTGGAAATTCATCAGGTCAGACAAGTAGAACCTCATGAGACTTTTCTCTGTTGCTGTCGCAGTGTTCTCAGGTCTACAGACTTCTGCTATTTTTTGCTGTGAGATTCTACCTGACACTCAGCAGTGCCTGTCTGATGTCTGACTGTCTTTATACCTTCATTTCTGAGGGGTTTTCCTGAGTTATCTCACCTTTTTTTTTTTTTTTTTTTTTTTTTTTTGGCAAGGGCAGAATGAGACCAAAAGCTTTATTTTGCATTTTGGAGCTGCTGTTGAAGGACTAGATAATCCTGTGATTAACTGCACANATTTACACGCGCTATGACCTTCCCGGCTACCACAACGCCCCGGCCCCGCGGGCACAGCAGCGCTCGGCCGCTCCCTGCTGGCCCCGGCCGGCGCCGCAGGCAGTCTTTGTTCCCAGGGCGGAGGGAAGAACGCACTGCTGCTTGCTTATTTATTTATGTTTAGGGGCCGGTTGTTTAGTTTGGGTTTTGTTTTTTTTCCCCATCCTGAAAAAGGATTTAGGCATCTTCCTCGGTTCTGCTGCGGGACAGCCATTTTGCCGGTGGAAGGGTTCTGCCGTCCTGCGTTTGGTTTCTCTGTGCCTGGAAGGCGTTGAGGCTTGGAGAGAACTCCAGCCCCAACTCTGAAGGGTACGCTTTGCTTTCCTCCCACCCAGTCCATTTTCCAAAAGGGTGAATTGCTGAGGATGCTGAGCAGGAATGTTGCTCTCTACAAAAAAATCGGGACGTTCTTCCTGGCCAGCTGAGCTGCAAAGCCCTGTTCTTGGGCCCGTCTTTGGAATTGGTTCAGTCTTCATGCACAACGTTGGTGCTTAGGTAATTTGAGCTTGGGTTAAAGCTGATTTTAACTGCATAGTACTAATTAAAAGGAAAAAAAAAAAAAACCAAACCTGTGAGACTGAAGTGTTTTGACTCCAGAAGTTCCTTCCCAGTCTCACCAACAGCTGCTTATATTTAGACTATAGGCAATGGGACAACCAGCTTCGGTACAGATCTGACCTTCTCCAAAATTCAGGTATAGTCATGTTGTTTCTTTCTATAGGCAGATGAATATTTTGACCCCCGATGGATGATCACCCAATTGCAGTGGTTTTTAGGTTGCCCTGAACCAAATGTACTGAAAGATCCCAGGTGAGACCTCCAGGCTTCCTTGAGGACCCTAGTTTCTGCTGTCAGGGCACCATAGTATCACCTATGTAACTTTCACATCCAGGGTACACATCCCCAGCTATCACCTCTGCTGGACAAACCCTGTATAGATAGTTCAGATCTACTCCATTTGAAAGCCTTCCTTTTCCACTCAGGACCTCTTCCTACCCTGAGTGGCTGTGGAAATCTGCCAGCACATATTAGCTGTAATGGGCAGTTCAGTGCTAGAGAGTGTATTTCATTTGTATTGTACCGTTTACCTCAGTAGCAAACCCCATTGTCTCCATGTTTCCTGCATCCAGCTAACTTGTGCAATCATTTGCATTTGCATAATCACTCCACTGTCCCTCATTGCTCTCACTGACTCATGTCTTTCAACAGACTGTAAGTTTCTGAGGAAGCAATCAACTCAGGAAAAGCAAATCTAGTGTCATGGCTGAGAGATCCTTCTAACTATATGTTAGATGCCTAGGAGCTGCAGGGCAAAGACAGCTGTTTCTTTGGGATCCTGTGCTGGGTAAGCGGTTTGATGTCTTTCTTTTCCCCACACATCAGCTGGAATGTCTGAATATAAAGATAACTTGAAACTTCCTCTTTCCTTAAGGAACAGGAAGCTCCTGAAACTCTCCTCTTCCACTGCCGAGCTGTACAAGCTTCAAAAGTGTTCTTTGCAACAAAACCTGAATGTGTGCAGTCTCTTCCTAGAATGATTGAGTGAGGGTCTTCCCTTGCAGACGTCTTTTGTAGATGTTCCTACAGGATCCCAAGAGAATTTTGAGAACTACTCTCCACAGAGTGTGAAGAGACAAAGTCCACAAGACCTTAGTATCTTAGGAACTACCTCCCAAGATGCAAACCTGTGTGCTGGAGAAACCTCTGTGTGGCATCCTGGTTATAGACATAATGAGTACCCTCTGCCTCCCTTGTCTAGAGCTAAAAATGCAGAATCCCATCACCCATGNTCTTGTGTTTGCTTTCTTTTTTTTTTTTTTTTTTTTTTTTTTGGCAAGGGCAGAATGAGACCAAAAGCTTTATTTTGCATTTTGGAGCTGCTGTTGAAGAACAAGATAATCCTGTGATTAACTGCACAAACAGAGATTAAGAAATTTAATGGGGGACAAACATAGCAAGCAGAATACCAGTACTACACTACATGGCCTACTTGGAGTAGGAATAGGTGCTGAAATCCATGATTTTGTACTTGCTAAGGGCTTTTGGCATTGTGAGGGTATTGCAAGGAAGCTATCACCAGCCAAGCGCCCTCTCTGCCTCCAAACCCGGACTGCCATTACTTCTGCCAGACAAACCACCTGTAAGTGCTTCTGTGTAATTCTGTGCTATCTTTGTCAGTCTCCATAGCAAGAAACGTGGTCCAAACAAATCTTCTGTACACTGGGGATAAGATGTGGTAATGGAGGGTTTAAATGTCAAGATTATGAGCACTACTCCAGCCAGATGATGACTGCTTGGAGGGAAAAGAGCCTACAAAGCACACATGGGTTCTTCCAAAGGCTGTGCAGCACAACTGTTCAAGTTCATCCATTTTGAGGTACAAGCACTCACCATTATGATCAACATTGTGATTTCTGTCTTGGTCACTGCTGAGAGACCACAAGAGCCAGTCTGCCTGCCCCCTTAGGAATACTCTGGTTTGTGTGGGGTTTTTTTGTTTTGTTTTGTTTTTTTTATGTCTAAGTTTTCAGTGTGTTTAAGTATGAAGTGTGGTTCATAAACTTCTTTGCTCTTTGAAGGTGTTTGTGGTGATACCAGAGCTCTCACCCCAGGGTGAACAGTGCAGTTAGTGTCTAAGTGATGGGAAACTGAGCAGGACCAGAAGAGTAGTTACAGATGCTGCTGGCCAAGAAGGATGTTGCACACAGATGACACACCTTGGGACATGACAAGAGGAGACATCTTCAGAGCAACTATCCAGAGTCAAAGATACGTGATGTGTGAGGAAGCTCAGATCTCTGTGAAACCTGAACTGGAGCTGGTTTGCAACAGACCATCTAGCAAGGGATAGGGAATCAGCTTATAACATTATTCACCGTACGATGAGAAAATCAGCATCCCCAAGTCTCATGTAAAATTGAAAAGTGCCTCCAAAGGAATTGTTTGTTGCTTTGTTTGCAAAAAGTGCAAACGGCACATCAGAGAAGCAAAAATGCCTTGGTGGATTGTTTGGCTGAACACTTAGTCAGGGTATATTGTAATGAGCCATATGCCAGCTCCGCGTAGCGTTACGGGGTAAGCCAGCTGCAACGTGCAGCTGATTAGTCTGGTCAGAAAAAATCTTCATTTTCCGTAACAGGAGGCCAGCAAAGGCAAGCATTCCGGCAGGTACCATCAACCCCTCTGACTGCTCCTGTCATCTTGCTGTGCATCAGATGGAGCCAGGAAAGAACGATAACCTCTGCTTTGTTTTTGTCTTAAAGGAGGGACCCTCCTTTATCCCTCAGCTTGTTTAAGAATAACTGTTATTCTGAACCGTGACTCTTTATTCACCTTATGGAAGAGGTTTCCACTCCACCTCTTCCTGCGGCTGCCATTCTTACTGCTTCAGTCAGAGCTCAGTCATTCATCATTCAGCATTTGGCTCAGCTGATGTGGTGGAAACCTCCTGTGAGTTAAGGGGATGAACATTAGGAGATGGGAATTTGATGGAGTGCAAGATCACAAAAGTGACTGTGCAGCAAGACATCAAATGTCCTTTTTGCCCCAGAGCTCCTGCTGTGGGCAAAAGCTGATGCCTAGGCAGGAGTGTAAGAAGAGAGGGTATTTCCTTCAGATAACAGCTTTGAACAGTTTGTCTCTTGGGGATTTTCCAGAGCCAGAGGTATTTCCTCTTTGCATGAGATAAACCTCAGTGGACTTTCTTTTTGTGTAGCCATTGAGCCTTCACTTGAACCCACTTGATCTTCTGGCATCCACAGCAGCCTAGCCTAAGGAGTTTCACGTCTTACAGTGGAGCAGCTGAAACTTCCTTCAGCAGGAGCAGATCTTTACATCTTGGCTGTGCTAAGTGCTGCGCGAACCATTTGCGTGGCCACCCTTCGAATGAGTGAGAAATCCCCACCTAGAAGGCGAGAAAATCAATAGTTCTTTTGAGGTGCTTTTTCAAACTATTATTGGTAGTTTCCAAGGTAAAATTATTAGTCAGAACCTACTACAGATGAATACGACAGATCAGGAAACATAATGCCAATGAACCAGAATGAATTTTTAGCTCTAAGATATCTGATTTAACATCTTTTTGAGAGAAGAACTTAGCCTAGGGCTATCCCTTCGCATTTACATACATATAGTGCTTTGAATGCTCTGGGTCGTCATTACATACAGACAGAAAGGGGCTGGACACGTATGGAGCTATTATTTCAGAAAGGCTGAGAAAGAAGCCACGCAGATGTCTCAGTTTCAGGGTGCCCATGTGAATTTGGCACGTGTACCTCAGAAGAGCAACAAAGCTATGAAGCAGTAGTAATAGAGAGGGGGTTGGGAGTGATGTGGGGAAAACCTAGAGGATACCGTATTTATGTCTGACTGAGAAGCCTGAATCACTCTCATTGAAAGAAATATTCCCTGCAGACAGGGTTGTTAAGACTGTCCTTATTTGACATGGTTATTAATGAGGAGGAGGAGGAGGGAGCAAATTGCACATTAAAGAACTTCACAGACAATAAGACTCTGGGAAGATCTGAGGGCTTCCAATTCATCCAGTCCTTTGCAAAACCTCCTGCCTCATGGGGCAGACGCCTTTCACTGTCAGTAGAAATCAGAAAGATGAAAAGGCTTGTTTTCCTTTAAATTCACTGTATGGTCATTGCAGAATGTGACATGAAGAAACCTAATTGTTTGGGGTTTAGGGTGGTAGTTAATGGGTATTTTACTTTGCCCTGCCAGTTCTTCCTCTCCTTTCCCTACACTCCACCTGGGTTCTTTGCTCCATACCTCTGGTCAGTGTCCCATCCTTCAGCCTGACCCTGTGTCATGGTTTAGCAAGGAGTTGCTTTTGCTTAGTTACAGGGGGAGCGGGTTGCAGTGAAGACCCAGTAAAAGTTTTTTAGACTCTCCCCCGACACCTGGGTTCAGACCCACCCCCCGGCCGGGCTGGGCCAATCTGGCGCCTCTGCAATCACTATTTAGGGACGGGAATTTGAGGTGCCAGGCAGGAGGTGTAAGAGTGGTACAGGATGGAGGCGACCATGCGGACCCCACAGTCGGAGAAGGAGGAAGGAAGGAGCATCAGACCAGAGACCCCTCTGCAAGCCGTGGTGAGAGTGCAGCCGGTACCCCTGCAACCTATGGATCAGCAGCAGCAACTTCATGTGAGTGTGCCCGGACGGGCCAGAGACTGTGTGGGGGAGGCGGTCATGGCACAGGACATGCTGGAGAGCCTGTGCACCGCAGAGCAGCCCCACACGAGAGGCAGAGAGGAGCAGCAACTTTTGGGACAAATGAGCATCGGTGCAGCCCGTGCAGGGCTTTGGGACAAATGTGCGTCGGTGCAGCCCGTGCAGGGCTGCCATGTGTGTGTGGTACCTCACGGACTTGCAAGGAGGACTGGTGCGGAACCCACTTGCCCTGAGGTGAGACAAACGGCAGAAGCCACCAGGAACGGACTGACTGAAACCCCCACTCCCTGCCCCCCTGGGCCGTTCAGGGGGGACGGAGGTATAAAACACCGGGATCAGGGCTCTGAGCCCGGGAAGAGGAGAGGGGTGGGGAGCAGGTGGTCTTAAAGGGCTGGTCGGACTCTTCATCTCTGTACCATTCTGTGTTGTTTTGTTTTGGTTCTGGTTTTTGGGGTTTTGTGTTTTAGTTGGTATTAAATTGTTTTTTGGTTTTCTTCCCCAAGCCGAGTAGCCTGGTCTGTTTTGTCCTGCACCTTAAGCGGCAATTAAGCCCTCCCTGCCCTTTAGCAATCCTTAAGTCTTCGGTACTTGAGACTAATCGTGGTCTTTTGTTCCCTGATGGGCCGAAACCAGGACACCCTGAAAGAGCACACTTTGTGCTAGCATGGAGGTTTCATTGCAAAAAAAAAAAAAAAAAAAATAAAGAGCCCAATCTCTGCTAAAATTCAGCTCTTTTGGTGGTGTGACCAGAATCTGTGAGGTTTAGAATGATGTGAGAATATGAGAGGCTCAGTCATAGCTGGGACATGCAAACTACAGAATCATAAAATGCTGGGAAGTGATCTCTGGATATCTACTCCGTCTGCTCAAGCAGGGTCAGCTAGAGCAGACAGTCCAGGACCATGTCCAGCTGAGTATTGACCTCCACAGACAAGCATCTCATAACCTGTCTAGGCAACCTGTTCCAGTGTCTGACCATCCCTCCAAGTATGAAGAAATCATAAATATCGCATTCAGATTGAGTTTCATGTTTTGTTTTTTTTTAATTTGTACCCATTGTCTCTTGTCCTGTCGGTGGGTACCACTGAGAAGAGCCTAGGCTCCTCCTCTTCATTCCTTCCCATCAGGTATTTATACAGGTTGGGAAGTGCTTCCCTGAGCCTACTCTGCTCCTGGCTGAACAATCCTGTCTCTCTCAGTCCCTTCATCATCTTCATGGTCCTCTGCTGGACTCTGTTTAGGAACCAGCCACGCAAGAGGAGATGGCTCCCTGACAGCTGTTTTCCCCCGCCGCAGGGCATTGCTGGATGGTGTGGACATGCTGAAAGCCAACCTGGTCGCTTTGGTACCATCAGGGCTGGAGGCTGCAGGAGTCAGGAGCATTATGTCAGCAGAACTGTGGCAAGAGCAAAACAAAAGCATCATCGGGAAGGCAGCAGGATGTGGAGGTCACCACAGCAGAGTCAGTTCTGATGGCTGCCCAGGCAGTAGGCAGAGCCTGTGGCTTGGGTGACTGCGAGGAAGCAGGGAACATGGGAAGGAAAATTCCCAGACGGAGGTGCTGGAGGTCCTAAGCACCATCACCTTCCCCTAAATCCGCTCGCTTTGGCTCCAGAGTCAAGGAGGGGCTGAGGGTCGGTGGCAAAAGCAACAGCCCTCCCTGGTGCTGGGCAAGCTGGGATAAAGCTATGGTTGCCATAAAGTGCAGCTGAACTGACTGGGAGGGTGCAGAGGGACAAAGAGCATCTGTAGCAGCGGGACACCTCCCCTGCATCTTAGCTGAGTAATAAAATGAGACCACTGCGGTTGGGTGAACACCAGAAAGGTCTTGACATTTCAGAAATCCTTTGCTGTTTTGCCTTTAATCAATCTGTACTAAGCCTCAGATATGAAAAGAAGTGCTTAGGGCAAAGGTGAATTTCATATTAAGAGTAAATTGCTTTGATGCTTATCAATTTGCTGAGATTTTTACAGCAAGAAAATGGTATTATCCCCTGGCCTGGTCCTAAAGGTCACACCTCACAACTCTTCCTTTTTCTCCAGTTGTTCATACAATAATAGCAACAAGCATAAAGATGTTGATGCTGCTCTTTGGTACCACCAGGTAAAAAACCAGTCTCAACAGTCTTTAAGGTGTTTCATGTTCTCATGAGCTTTATTGTAAAGGTGGAATGAAAGAGGCAGACCACGAAAAGCTCACAGCTACTTCGCCTACGTATTATTATTTTGCACCATGTATTTATCTCCCTTCCCTTCCTGCTCAGTAGAATTGACGTCCCTTCACAAACCAGCCCCATTACTTCCAAGTGAGAACCACATGCTCACAGCAAAGGCTCTCCAGATAAATGGCAAACAGTTTTCATAAAATATATTACAGCTACAGTTTTATGAAGAACTGCTGTAACAGAGAGAGGTGTGCCCTAACTAGGCATTACATTGAGAACAGCAAGATTTGCATAGGTCTAAATTGAAGTCTAGTGGCTCCTACATAATAGGCTCATGCCAAAGTTGAGGCTTTCTTCAACTACCAGCAGGTATGCTATGAAGCATAATCACAGATTATTCCACAGTTGACGTAACTCAGCATTTAGGTGTCTTGCATGAACTCACAGAGCTTAAGCAGAGTGCACTATGTGGGTACAACTTCCCAGACACAAGGCTGTTCAATGAAGGTACAAACCCACTGAGCACACACTGTAACTTAGCTGTGCTCTTATGATAAAACTGGATCAGAGATAAGCTGCGCATAGAGAATGCCATAAAACCCAGAACTACTGCGCTAGCGTGGACCTGGTGCAGCCTTCTTGCCAAACCCTTGCAGGGGCAGTGCGCTGCCTTGGTGTAACCAAAGGTCCAGGGGTACTGAGTCTTTTCCCCTCTCTTTCCAAACAACCACAAGCAGGGCTGCTGCATCTCATGAGGCATACCCCCATCTCCTCAGTCTTGCGTCCTCCTTGCTTTAAGCAACTCGGTCACTCAAGGCACCTCTGCGCTGCCTTTCTGACACCTTTCACACGCGCCTCATCCCTCCCATGCACCCCTAACTGACCTCTCGCACACCCCCTCAGACCCTTCGCAGCCTTCTCACAACCCCCCTCACATACCCCTCTGAGACCCTCACAGTCCTCAGAGAACCATTACGGTCGGAAAAGACCTTTTAAGATCATCGAGTCCGACCACTAACCTCACACCGCCAGGCTCGTCACTGAAACTAAACCACGTCCCTCAGCACCTCAGTCCGCGGTCCACAAAACCCCCCCAACGCACCTCTCAGACACTCTCCCAGTCCCCTCGTGCCCCTTCTCCATCCAGCCTCCCAGACTTCCCCCTCACACCCTTCTCCCCCATTGCCCGTCTCCCCAGCCTGCCTCACAGAACCCCCTTCACCCCCCTCCCCTCATGCCCCTACCAGGTGCCCTCAAGCGCCTCTCCCTGCCCCGCCTCACACACTCCCCCTCGCTCCCCTTTACCTTCGCCCTCATG
>WBNH01010277.1:78848-279217 GCA_013401255.1 Urocolius indicus
TGTGTTGGGGGGGGGAAAACAGGGAGGCTGCCCGGCGCGTGCGCACGAGCGCCGCCTCGCGCCTCCTGCCCTTCCCTCCTCCTCCTCCTCCTCCTCCTCCTCCTCCTCCTCCTCCTCCTCCTCCGCGAGGGCCCCGCTCCGCGCCCCGCCCGGACCCGGGCTGGGGATGCGCTGCCTGGCGGCCGCTCGTAGCACTCACTCGGCGGGCGAGGAGCCGGGATGGAGGTGGAGGAGGCGTTCCCGCTGGTGGGACAGATGGGACCTTACCAGGTGTATCTGTGCGTCTTGCTGGCCGTGCTCCTGCAGGTGAGATGCCGCCACCCCTGCCGCCCTTTTTTTTTTTTTTTTTGGGATGCGGCTTCGCTGTGTCGAGCGCCTCGTGGGGGAGGCAGTGGCGGGAGGGTTGTCCCCACGTGCGAGGTGTGGGATGCTGTGGGCAGCCTCCTCTCAAGGGCTTGAGTGGATGTGCCCACGGTGAGTGTCGGCTGCTGTGAAGGTCGGTGTTGGAGGTCTGCTGATGTAACTGGCCTTCTGGGTCTGGGTTTAGCCTGCAGCAGTTTGCTGTGCTCCTGTGACATACGTGACCTCTGTGCAAAGGCGCAGTGAATTTTGGGCAAGTGGGTGATCCTGTGCCCGAGGGGTTTTATCTTGTGTCGCTCAGTGAGTAAACTGAGAGTGTGCAGTATGTCGGGTGAAGTGCTGGTTAAAGCGAGATGAATCGGATCTCCATGAGCTAGACTGGGAAGACAGTGATTCTACACAACCTAAAGTTGATGGCTGAGGCTTGTGATTTCGTGGCTCGGTTGTAGCAGAAAAAGCCCCAGACATTCATCCATACCTCTGTGTGCAGAAGCATATCTAATCAGTTGATAAGCTACTTCTGTTTGTCTTGACTTAACCCTTGGAATGCAGGGGCAGCATCACTGCGTTAGGTATTTGGACAAGGGTCTCTTCTGTTGTGTAGTCAGATTTGCATTCTGTGAGACAGAAAACTGGAACTCTCCTAAGTCTGGTGATGAAAATGAAGTCCAAAGAAAGAGTAGAGTGCTAGAATATCATTCAGAGACCACGTGACAAAGTGCAGTGCTCTGCAACCAGGTTTGTCATCTTCCAGCTTTGCTTCATTATTGAGCCTATTCCTATGGGAGTGAGGAGAGGAGGATAGTACATGCACCTTCTCAGAGAGGCCTAGGCATAAAGTGTAGCATGAATCTGACAGAAGTTTGGCTTACTGCATGTTAACTCTTCAAAAACTTAATTGCAGCACATTCCGCTAAGCTAACAAAGGCCAGATTACTGCCACTGTGGAAATTTAGCAGCTGAAGGAGGGAAGAGGATAATTTAAGTCTCCCCTTGCCTCTGCTGACTGGTATTTTGTGGCCATCAAGAACTTCTAGTCATGAGCTATGAGACTGAAGACGTCTTCTGCTGGCAGCTAAGGGACTGACAAGAAGTATTAAGAAGCTTTATGAGACAACCAAAACCAAGTCTGTCAGTCGAGAATTCTGTACTTGACTGATGAATAGCAAAAGCTTAGAGGGTTTCTGTTTTCACCTCCTGTTTATCACTTTTTAAAAAAAAACCAAAACAAACTACCAAACTGATTTAGCTGATCAATCCTTTTAAGTTGCTTAGAGCTTGTTCTTTTGGATAACTGGCTGGAAAATTTGTATGCTCACTGAAGATCATAGATTAAGGAAGCAATAATATTTTTATTTCTTCCAGTGCTGCAATTATGAAAAGTGCTCTTTATTCCCAGGGTTTTAAAATAGTATGGGTCAGCTGTTCTGTAATGCTTTTGTTTTGTTTGTTTTCCTCTTAATGGATTAACTGGCATTTCTCTTGGGAGAAGTAAACAAAGATCTTTGCAAATCCCGTAACTAATTCAGAATAACTAAAGACAAAAGGCTATTAGATTTTCAGGTCTGTTTGTTTTCTTCTTGTGTTATCTTTAATTCTTGAACTTTACCCCTGAGGATCATCCCCTGGCCAATATGTTTTCTTTGCTTTAGATCATGCAGGCGCAGGAGTTTGTAGGGGATTTAGATGTGGAACTTGTTATCTTTCAGTCTGTGAGTAGGTTTGGGCTTAGGCAACTGGTTCCTGCTTGGTTGCTTTCTGTGCATCTTTATTGGTACCAAGTTACGTGATACGTTGCTGGGATATGAAAGCAAGACTGAAGGCAGGTTCTATGAGTAAATGTAGTCTTTTGTCTGGTTTATCATCAAACTTCGGAGCATGCACCCAAAGATAATGTATCTGCTGCATGTGACATAGATTTAGTTAATTGTGGGCTCCTTTAGTGTATTAGATGCAGCATCTGGCTGTGGAATGAGAACTGCTGTTAGTCTATGTCACTGGCTGCCATGGACTGATTATTTCATTTTGCTGCTTGTTCCCCTGTCCCTTCCCTTGATTGGATTGTATTTTCACATTGATATTAAAAAAAAGTTTTTGAAGACAAAAATAGTTTTCACCCATGAGGTATTCTTGTGTTTAGTGTGTTGTCCCTTCATCTCTGATGCTAATATACTGAGCTTAAACTCTCAGCTTTCCCTGGCCTGTAACATTCTCAACAGCTGTTCTTGCTTTTCATCTGGGCTTTTGCACTTTTTTTTTATCTCTGCATGTTTCTAACCTCTTGAGTTTTATGCTTCATAGATATTTTCCCTCATCTTAGTGTTTTTCTTTTCATATACATTTCTACAGCTAACAGCTTCCACCACGTAGCCTTCCTGATATACCAACATGTCTGCTATCTGAATTCTAATTATAAACATAGTTTAGCTCGTGGAACTTCTTTGAGGCAAATTGCACCAAACACTTAAGTCTGTGTGGGTGAGACTTTCCACATGGCAGTCAATTTTCAGGTGGCCTTGGGCAAACTGGTACACAGCCTGTGGAGTGAGCTTAGTGACACTGGCAAAAAACCTCCAGGTTGCTTGTAGTCAGAAAAATGTTTTTATATGTTATCAGTGTAAAAGTAGATTAAGTCTTGAAGGCTGCTTCTTTCATCTTCTTCACTGATTTGTGTTATTCTTCTACTATCTGCTGCTGTTATCAGTGAACTTGTTGATCTGTTATTGTATTAAGGTACGTCTGGCTTATTCATTACTGTCTTAGTAGAACTTTGGAAGATTTTTTTTGGGAATGTTCTGTAGCAGTGGTTGCTAATGTTACAATAGAGGGACAGCAGCAAATGTAGAGAAATGCTGTTTTACAAAATCTGTGGAATTGTCCAAAGACCAAACCTCTCTGAAGAATGTGGGGTTGGACTAGTGATGTGCATTTGAAGCTGGATTACTCTTGCATTTCCAGTGTATTCTTGAGAGTGAGAGAGGAATAAAGGGAGCTAATAAATCTTTAAATATTTAGGATTTCACTTAGAACTAAATGTAATTACTTGACACTTATTGATTGCTAGAAAGGTTCTCATTACCTTTTGAAGAAATTATTTTGAAGCATTACTAAAGAATAGTGTCTTTTAGTGTTTTGGTGTATTAGACAAAATCTCACATCTTGATCAGGTGCTTGAGAGCATATTAAAAAAAACCCACCCAGTTTCTTGGTCTGTCACGACTCAAAATATATGGTTGAAAGAGGTTTGCCTTTGCCAATGTATCTGAGCTATAGGATTGCCCAAGTCCAAACGGAACCTGCAGAAATCTGAGAATGAAAGTGTGTTCCTATCTCCCTATTAAAAGGCTTTTAAAAACTTAAGAGGTTAAAAGGAAGGTCTTGTTTGCACAGCTGAAAAAGACTTTGCCTGAAGTTGAGTAACTTGCATTGCACAGCAGTATGGACGGTCACCAAAGGTGGTGTTTGCCTCCATTGTAGGGATTTATTACTGAATGAAGGGAAGGTGGAAAAGCAGTGAAGATAGTAACATCAAGTTTGTCAAGTAATTGTTTTTGAGACAAAGTTGTTCGTGATGCGGTGCAGCCATAATGAATGGTGCTGCTGACATGTCTCTACTGTTGGCAGCAAGTTCATGTGTGACTTCTATTGTGAGCCATCCCAGTGCAGAAGGCTGTTCTTTAATCAGCCCATCTGCACAAACGTTTTGAGGGAAAGCGGATAATAGGAGATGTGCCTTAAGTAAGGTGGAGAAATCCCAAATCTTTAGAAATAATTCAAAAGAAGTAGTGTCTGTCTTCACATAGAATCACAGATATGATCCTATATGTAGCCTGTTTTACTTTGTTTCTTGACATTTCTTCTCCACACTTCATATGTGTTCTGCCTCTTTAATGGTGTGAGATGTTGCTCTGTAGTTGTAATGATGATAATTAAGTACTTTGTCAGTGAATCTTCTTTTTAATACTTATGTTTGCCTGAGTGTATTAAGCTATGCTTTGAACTAGACAAAATTGATCATAAATTGAACAGCATACTCTCAGTCTTTGATGAGGTGTACTATTAATGCTTTGTCTGAATAAAAAGTGCAAAACAAATCTGACATGTAGTGAACAGTTTAAAATGAAGGACAGAGATGGGTTTTACATTACAATTACTTACATTACAATTGCTAATACAGGATGCTGAAGGTGTTCCAGGGCCATCATGACAGATATGCTGTTTACTCAAAGTTACTTGCACTATTAATTTAGACGTAGTTCAACTATAGGTATCTATAAGGTATGTAAACAAGATGGCAGGTATAAAAAGGACTTTCAGAATTTCTATGTAGCCTACTTTCACATAGATTACCTCACTGTTTTATTTTTTTTCTTTGTTTACGGGAGAAGTAAGAGTTCTAAGTCCCTCTAATTCTCAAGAAAGCAGCTGCAGTATGTGTGTGTCCAACATGTGCAGCCACTTAATGTGGAGAAGTATTTTCATATGTGGTATGTCTACAAATACAAAAAGTAGAGGCCCAGATTTTTATTTCTTGGGGCAAGCTTCTTATTTCCACATCTTTTTGTGTGTTCTATCTTATGCAGAACATGCTTATGCTAAAGGATGGTGTTGCTTTCCTTGTAGAGATGATGAAGGCACTTAAGAGTACTAACATCACAGAATATATTCCTGGTTCTGATATAGCTTATTCCTGTTTGGGAAGAAAGAAACCCAACTATGTAGCTGTGGATATTTAGACTAATCACACAAAGACATGCTGCTACTAATTTAAATAAGAGTATTTCTACATTAAAGTAGGTGGAACTTACAAGTGAAGACCAGTCCTACCATTTGGTTGCATTGGTTGGGGGGAATCTTTTAAGGGGAAAAAAAGGTAGTTTTTTTGGTCGTGTGTTACGCTTCATGTGTAATGATTTAGATGCTCCTTGGGTCCTTTAGTGGCCTTCTGCAAATAAAACATAGCTGCCAGAAAAAACAGACATATTATGAAGACCCAGTGTGGTTTGTCTTTTTTGAAACTATTTCATTCAGGTCTTTAACTGTTCCTTAAAAATCACTTGTCTTTCCTGATATTATGGTTATAACCTTAAAAGCATGAATCCAGCTGGTACAGACATTGTGCTATATTCTCTAGAAAACCTGAAATAACAGTGCTGAGTTGTGACATGCTTCACTAGCAGTGGGATCCTTAACTCTCAGGTGTAACAGAAAGCTGAATTCTAGTAACTGCTTCCTTGCCCGTCAGTTTGAAGTAGCTAACTTGCTATTATTTTTCAAAACGTAATTCTGAGTCGAGGAGAGTCATGAACACCTTACCAGCTGCTTGCATCTCCATCTTCCCTCAAAGTTCTGTTGTGTTTTAATCCAAACCAGTGTATCATCCATACAGCAAAGCTTTACATTTATGCTTGTATGCAGGGGAAAAGTATGGTCAGAGCAAGCTTGAGGTATAGAACAAACATGAGCTGTAGCTTTTTTTTCCCCCCTTCTTCAGCTGCATTTGAACGGCAATGCACGTGTAATTGAGCTCATATTTAGGTGGTTCTAAGTGTCATTCACAGTTGCTGGATCTTCATGCTTTTCTAATGATCATTACATTCACTTTCACACTGAAGCCATGTGTTTTGTGTGTATGTATTCATATAAACACTTCGGCTTTTGCAATTGAGCTTACAAGGCTGTCTCTGGTTTCTGTGCAGCTCACTCCTTGAAGACAGTTGTTCCATTTGCTGTCATAAAGACCATAAGAGATTTACTGCTGATGGGGCATGGCAAGAAGCATGAGTTTTGGGAGAAGTGCAGAGCAGTACTCTAGTTGTGACTGAATGCAATGTTTTTGACTCCCGGAATTGGCAGGTGCCAGAGAAGTGATTGGCACCTTTATATGGAGTGTGGGTAAAATATAAGTAGATGTTTTCAGACTATTAACAGTAAAGTTATTGTTACATAGAACATTTTGTGCAATGGGATGGAGTTGGGATTCAGCGGAGCTGAAGCAATCGGTCTTCTGCTCTTAATCAAGATGGCTTTTAGCCTGGCAAGCTGCTGAAACAATCCATATAGCCAGTCTGCCTTCTGACCACCCTCAGAAGGTGAGCCTGGGAGTTAACAGATGAAAATCTACTGGATAGCAGAGGCTGTGGATTAAAAATACATTACTATGACACATTATCTCCCTTTCCTTATTCCCTGCCCATCTGTACTTGCAATTTCTAACTTTTGTTGTCAGCAATAAATTACCTGTATTTTTCCACTAGCACATGACCAGGACGCTCCTCACTGATGCTTCCTCTATTGTGGAGACTCCTCTCAGGTGCTAGAAGTGGTAGACCTGTAACTGAGCTCAGTTGTTTCCAATTTGCACATGAGTCTTTCTCTTTATTTCTGACGCAGATGGAGTTTTGTGCTCTCAAATGATTCTCCTTTTTTTTAAACTGGAGTGGTTGGTACAGCTGCTTCTACTTATAGGTAACATAGAGCTTCACGTACATTGTTCGCATTAAGTAAAACCTCTGCTTGCTTTTTGCAAGTAGCAGCCCAGTGAGGCTGGAGTCCCTCTGGAGCTATAGCATCTGTTTTCTAGGTCTTGTCTGTTTGCAGTATGATCTCTAAGTTAGGGACTTATCCTGGTTAAACATTGTATTTATGTTTACCTGGTAATTTTCCTTATTCTGGTGGACTTGGCTGGGGATAGGGTGTTAAGGATTTGACTTGTAAGGCACCATGAAGCTTTCGAGATCCTCAGGTAAGGAAAGCTGAAGAGTTGTATATATAGCTTATTGCAGCTCTATGTTTGTGGTATATTGTTCAGTTATTGGTGTTTTAAAAAATACAAAGAAAAAGACCAAAGCTCTTCAATCTCTTTCGATTTGGAGACCCCCTACAGACTTCCCACCGAAGATGTTAAATCCTTGTACGGCAAATTTAAGACTTCTGACAGTTTAGTGTTTCTAATTTGTTTTCCCATAACTTTAAGAAGCAATTCGGGGACTTGTGAGGCCTATAGGCTGTAAGCTGAACACTTACTGGTTTAGCAAGTTCCACAAGAATAATGGGGTGGGGGAAAAAAAAAAAAAGATTCTTTCAGTTACGGAGCATCCTGATGCTCTGAAATAGCAGTAAAGCCAGGACCTTTTTTTCTTAAAAAGAACCCTAACACAAAACCAACCCAACAAAACACAAGTAGATCCAACTGCTTATCCGCAGGCAAGTCCTTTCAATGAATAAGTGAAAGTAGCTTATACAAATGTCAGCAGTGTATTTTAGCCTGGATACATAAACAGCAGAAACTTCTGAAGTAATCAGTGTATGCTTTTTTTGTATCTCTTTACCAAGTGAAATGCCTTAGTCATTTGGTAGCAAGGAAGTCCAGGCACAGCAGAGAATGTGCTCTTCTCATAGTCTTAGCACAACTCCCTCTGAGCGACCAAGATGTTTACCCAATATTCCTTGGTAGTGTCCTGAACCAGCATGCTAAAGTGTGACCTTTGATCTCTTATCATAGTGGCTCTGACTCAGATGTGTTGATAGCCAAAGCAGGCTGGAAGGTACAGAGAGAAAGAGTGACAAAGATGAAATGCAGACAAGGGAATAATCATGTTCGTGGATGCAGGACTAAACTCTGCCCAATACTCATTAGCCCGCAGTTCTTGCCTTTTTTAACAGCAACTGATGACTTGTCCTTCATGTTATCTTGTAATGCCATTGAGATGGTTCAGTTGTGGGCTCGTCTGTGGTATGTTCATAATCTGGAATAGAGACATCTGGCACTTTTTTGGTTTCTTCTTCTACAACTCCTCTTTTACGTAAGACAAATGGAGTAGCACTTCTCATATGGTACTGATGAAACTACATGGTGTTAAACTGAGAAGTCTTGGCACTTGATTGCACATTAACTTACTTGAATATTCCTATTTAAGCATAGGTAGTATGTAGAGTCCTTTTCATAATTTGGATTTGGTTCACATTTATTGGTGTGCTTCTCTAACTTACCAGTGTGTAAGCATGTTTGGCAGAGAGGAACTGCAAATTTACGTGTAGATATTTTAACAAGGCTTCTAAGCTTTCTTTCTGCCTTTTGTTTTTTAAAGACAGAAAAATAATACTTCCAACTTACTCGTGTTCAGAGGCCTGTCAATGCGAGGTATTTCCCTTGCCCAGGGTGACCTAGTCATAGCAGCGACAAGTCTCAGCCCTTTGAGATACAACATTCCCACGCTAGATAAGGATGTTTGCCTTTCTTAACTGTTATTGCAAGTAGATCAGCATACTACAAAAGTGCAGCTGCTTTAGGCTATGCTGCCTGAAGCACTTATAGGCTCCTTTTCAGTCTACCAGCTTGCAGTCAGCTGCTGTGCTGTTTAAACATACAGTGAAACTGTTAATTTCTGTCACTGAACTTAATGCTTTGTAGGGTAAGGCTGTGAGTTTGTTTTTTTCAGGATGGTGTACTTTGTAACATAGAATCACAGAATGGTCAGGCTTGGAAAAGACCTATAGAGATCATCCAGTCCACTCCCCCTGCTAAAGCAAGTTTACCTCCATCAGGTCCAGGAACATGCCCAGGTAGGTTTGAAAACCTCTGGAGAAGGAGAGTCCACCTCTCCAGGCAGCCTGTTCCAGGGCTCCCTCACCCTCACATTGTTTTAGCACTTGTTTCTCCATTTCAGGTCTCTATAGCAGTATGTGTATTGCTTGTACCTCCTATGTTACTCTGAAGGGAATAAAAGAGTGTTTTATGTAACGTTTAGTGTTTTTCTGTGGTAGGTAGCACCAGGTCTGAATTTATTCAAGAGAATTGGTATACCACAGTAGAGGAATCCTATTGAGCTCTTTTCAGTCCCTTAAGTTGTTCGTTTATCCTGGAGCAAGTCATATAGATAATTGTCTTGCAAGATTCTGCTTCGGTGCAAGACTGACATCTCGCTTCTTAACAGTAAGCTGGGACATACCTTCTGTCTTGAGTTCCTTAAGAGGAAACGAGCAACCTCAGATGGTACCAATTTATCTAGAAATACTAGATCTCTCAGATAGCATTAGTGAAAAAAGTGCAGAGCCAAAAGTACTTTATGACATTTTTGAAGATCACTTTTTTCATGTTGTCAGAAAAAAAAGGTAGATTTTTTTTTTTATTATTTTTGTGATAGACTACAAAATATAATCATTGAAGCAACTTGGGCTGAGGAGTTGAGAGCTTAGGTATATGTCCTGCAGTCCTGTCACCAATGCTATAACCGATTTTGTCTTCGTTAGGTAGGTGCAGGTACAAAAGGGGTGTGTGTGGTGTTGCCATGGCCCTGCCAAGCAAAGGTGCATACACAGGAGTTGGCTCCCACTTGAACTGTCTTTGCAGAAAACTTGTACAAGGAAGCTGGTTGTTCCTGGAGCTCAAATATTTACTTATGCTCATGGAAAGTAAAGCAGCCCTTGTGTGTGCCTGTGTTGTTTGGTGGCAGCAGTCACCTGACTGGTTGCCACGTATTCTGGCTGGCCAGTCTGAAAAGAAGGAGAACCAAACCCCTACCCCTGCCATTGCCCTCCAAAATGATACTGACTGTGAAACTGAGTTGAGATAGGCTTGGGTAGAAGAATGAGTTGTCAGCAGCAGATAATAATTTTGCATCAGGAAGACATTTTACAGCTTTCCTACATAAATGAGTTATTGAAGGGAAAAAATGATGTGAATTTAAAGGCAAATCACTCTTTTGAAATAGTTGAGAGCGGATGAGATCATCAGACTTTCAAAAATAAGGCGGCCCTCCAGCTTTTCAGCTGCTTGTCATGGGTTCAGCAGAAATGACTAATCCTAAAATTTAACTCTTCCTTCATCGTGGGCTTCTACCAGAGCAAGGTCATTTGACATTCTTCTTTAATTTCTGTCTCTCCTGAAGGTGCAGTTTTAGTGTTTCTGAATTTGAAAGGTCAGAATTTAATGGCTTGCTCATTTTTTTCAGCAGTGAATGCTTCAGCTGATACTTGTCTAGAATGACCAGGCTGGTTGTGAATTGCTGATAACCTGATTAAAAAGGTTGAAAGCACTTCTTAGTAACACTTGTCTTGCTTTTGTTTTTCGTTTTTGCTTCATAGTGGGTAAGTTGTGAGGTCTAAAAGAGTTTCTTGAAT
Source organism: Urocolius indicus (assembly GCA_013401255.1). Classification (NCBI taxonomy): domain Eukaryota; kingdom Metazoa; phylum Chordata; class Aves; order Coliiformes; family Coliidae; genus Urocolius; species Urocolius indicus. The sequence goes on from WBNH01010277.1 coordinate 89,331, forward strand.
TATTTGTGTGTTTGTTTTCAATAAACACAAATGAAACTATTGAAGTTTTTCCTCCCCATCCTTTGCTAGTCTTATTAGAAGTTCTGCATTTTTCTTGAAGTAATTTATTATGAAAATGAACACAGAGAAAGCTGTTTGAGCACATTCCAGGCATTTCTATTAATATTAATTTCAAAATGCTAATTGTAAGTTAATTTCAAAACCTGTTAATGAAATAGCTATAAATGACTAATTAAAATTCCTTTTACTTAGCAGAGAAAGTGGAATTTTACAAGGTCTTAAGCCTTTTAATAAATCACCTTAGGCCATAGACTTCTAATATAGACAGACTAGAGAACTTTAACCTACGGAGAATATAAACAAATAGGAGAAGCTTAAACAAATAGGAGAAACTTAAACAAAACACTCAACATTTCATCATCAGTTATTATGAGCTGCTGCCTCCTTCCTCAGTGCTTGATATTCATCTTGATTAATAGAGATCAGTTCAGGGAATTTATTAGGGAAATGTTAACAATCCACACAGAGACAATTAAAATCTTTCATGAGTGAAGGTGTACAATAAATGATATAAATTTGACTTGACTTGGTGTGGTGGTTTGACACTGGCTGAATGCGAGGTGCCCATCACGCCACTCATCACCCCCATCCTCAGCAAGCCAGGGAGGGGAGAAAATAAACTGGAAGCCTCATGGGTTGAGATAAAAGCAGTTTAATGAAGAAATAGAAAAGGCTCGTGCATGAGAAGCAAAGCAAATAAAGGTGTTACTCTCCATTTCCCATCAGCAGGAATGTCTGGCCACTTCTGGAGAAGCAGGGCTTCAGTATGATTAACGGTTGCTTTGGAAGCCCAAAATGAATCATGCCTTCCCCTACCTCTCCCTGAGTATATACTGCTGAGGTGATGTCAATAGTTATGGACTATCTCCTTGGTCAGCTGTCCTGAGCATGACCCCTCCCAGGGTCCTGCCTGCCCACAGCTACTGGTGAAGGTGGGGGAAGAAATATTGGACGGAAAGCCTTGATGCGGAGAGACCAGTAGCCACAACATAGATGTGCTATCAATACACATTTGTAGCTATCAACACAGCACAAGGCTAACAAGGCACAGCACTACAAGTGCTGCTGTGGAAAATCACCACCACCTCAGACCCAATACACATGGGTTATAGAACAAATGAAAAAATGAAGGGCTTTCTTTGTCCCAGTGCCATTTCGTACCTTACAAAGTTGTTATGTAATATTTCCAGTTGATTTGACGGTGTTTTATATTTTTCACTGGTCTACACAACTACGTTACTGCTAAGTGCAAGCACTTAGAATTCTTAAGGGGGGAATCTCCAGTTTCATTGGCACAAATTCCTGCCTCTTACTTGAACGACAGAAACTATATTTTGAATTACTTTTAAGCTTAGAGTTTGCTTCATCATGTTTTTAAGACCGTTTCTAGAAAAAATGTTTCTGGTCTTCAAAATTTTAAATGAATTTTGAGGGGTGTTTCTGGGTTTTGTTTTTGTTTTGTTTTTGCAATGAAATGAAGAGGATTTACCATACTTGTTGACCAAAGGACATGGCAGGTGATCGCTAGGAAAAAGTCTTGTGTCAGCAGTGACTCCAGTGAACTTGAATATAGGTCAATACTGTTTGATAACATCAAAACTTGTCTCCATCTTCATACATTTTTATGATTCAGCAGATCAATTGAAAATGTTTCTTTCTTTGTTACAGCCTTGCTTGCTGCAGCCAGTAGGATGCCTAAGGCTGATTTTTTTTTTTTTTTAATTGAAAAAATACCTGTAATGTTTCTTTGTATGCTTGCAATCACTTATTTTTCAATTTATTTTTCTGTAGCTGGGATGGGCTTCACCTAGAGCAAAAATTAAAAGCGCTACGCTTTCTTTCTCTGAATGCCTGGAGGATTTCATTTCCTGAACTACTTCAAAAATACGCTGTTTATTTCACAAGACAAAAGCAAGAGTGTTATCACTTAGTCCTGACGTGGAATTGTCTGAGCAGGTTGGAGTACAGGGATGCACCGGAGATCATGACCTCTAATTGTCATTTCTAAGTAATTTCAGACTGTTCTTGAGAGTACTGTATCCACACATCCCTAGCAACACAGCCACTCATCTTTTTAACACCTCTTTTCCTATGTAATCTTAGTCATTGTCTTCTTTCCCAGGTGAGATCTTTTCCTCTTTGTCTATCTAGAAATTGTTCTTTAGCTTATATAATGACACAGTTAACAGATTGTGGGTTTTTTTTCCCAGATTACTTTTGGTTTTCTATAATTTTATATTAAAAAATGTAAAGAGACTGAATTTAAAAAAATACTTCTCTCCTTCACTACATTATCAGTTCATCATGTAGAATGCAAAAAGAAGCTCCTGGAATGAAAATGCTTTCAGGTAGTAACTTGGGGGTCTCTGTGTTAATGCAGTAGTAATTCTCAAATGGATCTGAGTGTAATGCCAACTGTTACACAGAATGAAATAGATCTACCTGGTGTTGCTTGCGTCAGAGCTCAGAGATCCTCAGATTTCTGGGTTTTCTGTCTGTCTGTGGACTTCCAGTTTTGAGAATCTGAGAGAACACAGTCCCTGCAGGTACATTCTTCCCAAGAAACATAGGGAAGAGATGCTGTGAGCAGAGCAAGGGCTCTGTTCAAGAGATGACTGAAGTGGGGTTTGAGGAATGGGGTAGCATGGCTGAGGATTTTGTTTGTTTGTTTATGGAGGAAGTAGTAGGCAGATGCAACAGGATTTTGTTTGGTTTTGTCAGGTGCTACTGTGCTGAGCTACTGTTTCTCAGTAAGGACTTGAGAGGAGGCAGTTTTATTTGGGGTGTCAGGGGCCTTTGTTACCAACAGTAACTGCATTTGTCTCTTGAAAGACTTTCTCATGTGCCTTCTGTTGGGGAATTTGTGGAACTTTTATGTTCCAACAGGTCAAAAAACATTGGGGTTTTAAGATGGGGTTGTGATGTGGCCTATGAATATTCTTCTGAGCAAGTGGCGGTAACCGAGCTCTAGAACAGACTTGAAGCATCTGGGTTTCCAGCAGTTTTTATTTATTCTTTCCTAGACAAAGCCAGCTGTTAATAACTGTATTTAGAACTTTTGTGTCTGTATAAATATGTAGATATGTTGAAAAATGCATATGTTATGTTCACGTGTGTGCTGCCTTCTATGAACTTGTTGAAAAGTAGGAAAGAATTAATTTTGATAAAAGTGTGAAAGATGAGATATGGAACAGTGGGGAGGAGATCTATTCCAAATGCTAAGAAAAACGAACAACACAAGTGGAAGGAGAGGATATAATAGTGTAACGTGATCTAGGTGAACCTGCTTCTGCAGGGGACTAGATGATCTCTAGAGGTCTCCTCCAACCCTACCGTTCTATGATTCTATGAATATGCTTGCATTAAAGAGTAGTTTTGTTTTGCCTCCTTAGTACTACTAGCAACTTTCCATGCATCTAGGAGTTGTACTTGTGATGTGTGGGAGTTGGAGGGCCTCTGGGACAGGGAAACATGTCAGGAGGGAACTTCTTTTCTCTTAAGTAATCAACAGATAAAAAGTGCAAGAAACACCATGTTGAAGTTGTGGTTCTTTAGTAGGTGATATTTGGTAGATGAGAGCTATACATGGCACCTTGTAGTGGTAGGAAGGCAGATACAATGTAGGAATTTTTTTTTAATACTGCTTTGATCCCACTGCAGATGAAACATTGCTGCTTGGATGGATGCTTAGCACCTTTGATGTTTTTTGTCTTTCATGTCAGCTCTATGTGGCCACTGAAGCCATCCTCATCGCATTGGTGGGCGCAACTCCTCCTTACCACTGGGATCTCCAAGAGCTGCCAGATAATCAGAGCCATAGCAACCAGTCAGCGAGTGAGCAGAGGGCATTTGGGGAATGGCTTCTGACTGCCAATGGCAGCGAAGTGCATAAGCACATACACTTCAGCAGCAGCTTCACTTCAATAGTCTCTGAGGTAGGTCTGAAATGTGCTTCACTGTCTTGTGTGTGGGTAGTAAATCTGGAATCAGTTGCGGGGTCTGGTTGTACTGACCAGTGCAGATTTTGATTAGCAAAGGATATGGGTGCTAGCTGCAGGTAGAGAACAGGTAATGTATTCATAATCTTTACTGTTAAAAAAAAAAAAAAAAAAAGAACAAAAAAAATCTTTATTTTGCAATGCAGGTCTTGACCAAATTCTGCTCTAAAACTTCCTACCTTTTCCAGGTGGAAGTTATGTATTGTATCCTGTAGCCTGGTTCCACAATTGAGCCGGAATCATGCCATTCACTATACTAACGTACTCAAAACCTGTCATGGACCCTGAGCTTTTTCTGGACACCTCTCGTGATTCCTTTGCTGAGGTCAAATCTGTGTAGTACAGAAGGAACTGGAAAGGAAGTAGCTTCTGCTACTAGCAGGTAGCACCAGGTATAAGAGAAGACAGGGTAGTGGGGAGTCAGGTAGACAAAACAACTCCCCCTATTCTATCCCAAAAGAAGCTTTAGCTTTACTGGCACGGCTTCTGTGTTTTGTATCTTCTTTCATGTTCTAGACATAGTCCTGACAGAAATGATTCCAGACTCTGCAGTGATGTGTGCAACATCTGTCCTTCCTGGAGCTTTCAGTATCTGTTAATGTCAATTTCTTATGTGCAAGAGCCCTGATGGATCTGTTACAAGACCTGAATTTAGAGCTGAATAGTTGGGTCAAGTGTAATACCACTTGATAATTTATGGCGATTGTCCAGAGGCATTATGTTATCTGAATTAGTCCTGTAAAGCACTTAACTTTATTGGTTATGAGCATATTAATAAAACTATTGCCTTTGGAATAGTACCAAGCAGTTGTGTACACCAAGCATTGCTTCTTATTCCGGTAAAAAAGAGGATATGAGTACTTATTCTGCTATTTAAATTATAATCCTAATGGATGGTGGTTTTTTTAAAGCGTTGTTTAAAGCTCAGTAAGGTTTTCAGACTTTCTCTTTTTCCTTTATGCTTTTTAATTCATCCAAGAATCTTTTATTCTCATAAACTTGGCAGTTCAGACATGTTTGTGGAGCCTGGTGGTATTTTGGGACGTAATTTTTGTAAATATTCTTAGGCGGTTTAGTTGCGTAAATGAGAAATGCAGGTAAAGAATTCAGTTCAATTGAAAAATACAGAACGAAAACAAATTCCCCAAACAACTAATGCGGATTCTGTTTTCTAGTGCGTTAACGTACTTCTCAGTAAGAGCCTTTGTGTATAAAATCTTGTTACTACTTCTGCTTCTCACTGTTAAAAACCGCTCGTTACCAAACATGTGGTGTATTTGGAAATTCTGTGCTGAACAGAATCACGGGAATTGTTATGGATGGAAAAGACCTTTAAGATCATTGAATCCAACCAGTCACCTCACGCTGCCAAGCCCATCACTAAACCATATCCCTCAGTACTTCATCTCTGTGCGTCATTTACGAGGATTTTAGTGAGATTACACTTATTTGGGGGATATCTCATCACCATGTAATTTCATTAGTGATGCTTAAGGAAGCTTTTTCTATATTTGAGGAGGATGTTTTTAATGCTTGTCTTGTGGCATCACTCTCTAATGACAGGACAGCTGCAAATTTACACTGAAAATATTCCGATGTTAAAAGTTAATTTATTGATATCAAGCATATATATATATATATGTAATGTGCTTTATGTCGAAAAGCCTTGAGCCCTTTAAAGAGCTTATTAGCTGTTGAGATTAATTTGCAGTATAAGTTTTGCTTCACGATCCAATTACCCGTTAATCCCTGAATGATTCAGAAAGCATCTAATGTCATTGAGTTTTAGTGCTGGCAGCTTTTAAAATTTTTATGCCAAAAGTTAGGGCATGATTATTGTAGCTCTTACAAAACAAACTATGTTATTTCAAGATAAAATTAATCTCATATGGCATTATGATATGGATGCATTTTTCTGCAAATTGTTTTTAAAATCTAGAGAAACCTCAGAAAGCTGATTTGTGGTCACATGGTTTGTTTTAGAATTTAATTTTGTCAGTCTAGATGCTTTATGGGCAAAAGATGGTGAGGGGTCTGGAGCACCTTTCTGATGAGGAAAGGCTGCAGGATCTGGGACTGTTCAGCCTGGAGAAGAGGAGACTGAGGGGAGGGATCTCATTAATACTTACAGGTATTTTAAAAAGTGCATGTGAAGAGAACGGGGCAGCTCTTTTTTCTGTGGTGCCCAGTGATAGTACAATGGGTAACGGACAAAAGCTGGAACACAAAAAAATCCACTTAAACACAAGGAAAAACTAATTTCTGGCACGGGAGCCCTGGCACAGGCTGCCAAGGGAGGGTGTGGAGTCTCCTCTGGAGGTTTTCAAAACCTTCCTGATGTGTTCCTGTGTGACCTAATGGAGGTGAACCTGCTTGAGCAGAGGGGTTGGACTACATGATCTTTAGAGGTCCCTTCCAACCCCTACCATTCTGTGATTCTGTGGTTACCTATTGTACCAGTAAACACCTCACTGTTGAACTGACAATTCAAAATGAAGCATGTACTGAGAGTAAGCAAGTTATTTTCTTGGAGCTTTATGAATTATTTTGTTTTGTTAGCTCTCTAATCTCGGATAGGTTTAATTGCATGTCACTGTTCTCATGGTGTGACAGTTTATAACTGAGCATTGATAAAATACAAGCTTTGCTAGAGAGGATATCTGATGGGATTTTGGTAGAGGAAGAGAAGATTATGAAAAGAAGATTAGAGTGTTATTGGCAGGGATAATGACATAATCACCGGCTTACAAGCACAGGAAGAAAAGTTGGGTGTCACTAAAAGGAAACATTATCTCAAGATTGGAAGAGGAGTGAAAAAGAACAAAAGATGTGGAGCTTTTAGAAAATGAGTAACTGTTGAACAGTGAGGGTATGGCATATTTTCACTCCACAGTTTTAGTTTCCTGTCAGGTTCAATATCAGGCATTTAAGTCTGTAAGAATCAGATATATGAAGATCAGACCTGTATTTGGAATTGAAAAGAACTGGAAAAGACACAAAGTACAGTGTAAAAAGGATGGGTATTTGCAATACCAGAGAACCTGTGTAATGCTACTGAAGTGTTTCAGAGTGACGCAACAATTCATAACGAGGAACATATACAAGATTCTCTTTGGACATAAGCCACACTTTTATTTTTGCATAGTGTGCCTGTGCACTGCAGTGACATATGTCAAGAGGTAGGACTGAATATTTAAGCTAATGGATTTAGGTTAGAAAAGACAATAAAAGGAAGAGTGGGAGAAGGTTGCAAAAAATTAAAATATTCTGAGGGATCTGTCCTTAATTTCAGAATCAAAGATTACACGTGATTTGGGGGAACCTCATAATTGCCTAGTACCACCTGTTGAGATGGAGACAGCAGTTGTGTTTTGGTGACTATCTGAATGACTGACTGAATGTGATGCTTGGAAGATTTACGCCAAGTTTGACCTTCCTTAAAGTATGTGTCATCTCCCTCCAACTATTAGGTGGTGGTGAATTGCTTGTGTTCTGATTAATATGCCTTTTTTTTTTCCTTCCCCTCCATCCAGTGGTTTTTAATTGGCAACACATCATACAAAGTCAGTGCTGCCAGTTCTTTCTACTTCAGTGGTGTGTTTGTTGGAGCAATCTCCTTTGGCCAGCTCTCAGATCGCTTCGGGAGGAAGAAAGTCTATCTTACAGGTAAGCACCACCACCTAACACAAGGAATGAAGTGGAGGTGTCATCTCTGAAGATCAGTGGCAAAAGCAATTTCTGCTGAGAGCTTGATGTGCAGCAGGGAATCATGTACTGTGATTTTTTTGTTGTTGTTTTCTGTTGTCCTTCCAGTATACTTTAAGAATATAAACAGGGACAAGAAATTAATGTTTAACCATTCATTTGCTATCTGAACATCTAGGAGGTGTTCTAGACAAAAGAGTCATAGCACAAGGGCTTACTGAAAGGGTTGTTAGGCATTGGAATGGGCTGCCCAGACAAGTGGCGGAGTCACTGATCCCTGGAAGTGTTTAAGAGACAGGTAGATGTTGCACTTAGGGAAATGGTCTAGTGATTGATAGGGCTGACTGGGCTCAACCTTGCAGGTCTCTTCCAACTGAAACAATTCTGTGATTCTATGCAGCGCTTCACAGGTTGCAATTCCTAGTAATTTGTTAGCAATGTTCTTGCATGTTTAACTTGCTAGGAATTTGTTGCACCTTGGGAATATCCTATGGAGGTAAATATCTAGCCATCTTAATGGAGCCAGGCAGTAGTTCTGAGTAAAAAAAAAATGTCAACTGTAGACTGAATTTGAAGGTTTAATGGTACAAGTTACGTGTCAGAAGCCACTCCTTTTGTGTCCACCTCCTTTATAATACTGACTTTAGATGCTTAAATTTCTGCCCAAACCTGTATTGACTGATTACTTACGACAGATGCCACTAAACATCAAGTAAAAACACTGTTTAAATGCTTTTGGTTTTGCTTTAGGTTCTCTTCTGAAGTTAATTTTTTCTCCTTGTTTTCCAGGCTTTGCTCTTGACATCGTGTTTGCCATTGCAAATGGATTCTCCCCCTCATATGAATTCTTTGCCATCTCTCGCTTCTTAGTAGGGATGATGAATGGTGGGATGTCACTGGTGGCCTTTGTTCTACTGAATGAGTGTGTGGGTACTGCCTACTGGGCATTAGCAGGTAAAGTTTGAGTGCCAGTGTCCTTATTGTCAGAATTCATAGATTTCAGTCTCTCACACCTCTTGAGCTAACACCATAGCCATTACTAGTTTCACTCGGCATCTGTGTGATCACAGTCTTTGAGCCCTGCTTTGTTTAATATGGACCTTAGATAAGGACAGCAGATGACTTCGGGTCGTTCAAGTTTCTGCATCACTCAAATTGGCAAAAGTCCAGTTGAAGCACCTCCTGTGAATGTTACACAGCTAAATACTCATCCGAGATTTGTGATAGCTGAACTCTATCAATCAAAATTTTGGACTCTGCTAAACAGAACTTAGTATTTGTATGCTAAATATCAATTCTTTGATTCCTGGCTGTTCTCAAAGAAATGAAAAGTGGTTTTATGTAATGGGAAGGTGAAACAACTGTTGTTTATATGTTAAAAAAAAAAAAAGTCCCATGTTGTAATCAACCTTAGAATTTACAACAAAAGATACAGACACTCTTAACTGACTTGATTCCTAATGTTGAAGATGTCCTTCAGTTAGGATGTGGATAAATTTTATCATTACAACTCTGGGACCTGACTTGCCCAGTCAGTGACAAATGCTACCGCAGTGCTATGCTGAGACTATTTTAAAACAACATATCTTACAAGTCATAAGAGCCACAAATTAATACTGTATTCCTAAAAATACCAATTTTGCAAAGATTTATTGTTTGGTTGGTTGGTTTTTTTATACATAGAAAGATGAAACATACTTAGATATAGAAGAGTGTTTTTTGGACTTGTAGTGATCTTTGCAATGAGATGTGATACTTCTGCCTTGCATGAGTGAAGGATAGAATATTTTTTGGGCAAATAGTTGTGGGTTTGCCTGTATTGATGGGTGAATTTTTGTTAATTAAGTATTAGTTTCTGTCTGATCCCATGTATTGAGAGTTAGTAGTGTTCCTTGAAGGAGTGATAATGTTTTGTTTTGTTTTTTTGTTGTATGTTAGGATCTATTGGTGGCTTGTTCTTTGCTGTGGGAATTGCCCAGTATGCTTTATTAGGGTACTTCATTCGTTCCTGGAGGATGCTGGCAGTTGTGGTTAACCTGGAGGGAACAATCGTCTTTCTTCTGTCTCTGTAAGTTATTTTTCAAACTGAGGTTCATCAATAAAGATGTCAGAAATCACAAAGCAAACAAAATCAATGAACAAACCAAGCAACTAAGGCAAGGTGCCTTCCTAGGATGGCATGAAATGGTGTAACTGATGTATTTCAACCTTTCCTGTCTCATCCTCTGTGCTTTCTTTAAATAGCAGTGCTGCTGTATTTCAAAATGTGTACATTGTGTTGTGTATGTATTATTACTGTAGATGGGAACAGCCTCTAGAATAATGTAGAAGCACATCTTTAACTGGTATATGTAGATAGGGTACAAGACACTATATATACATGTTAAAAGGTCAATGGTTTTGTGGTTATGTGATAAGAGGTTTCTCTTACAATTGTGATTACACAGAAGAAACAGCATCAAAATTACTAGTATGTGTCTTGAAAACGTGACTTACAAAAGAAAATATGGGAAGGTTCCTTTTATTTTTAAAATGTCATTAGGAAAGAATAGGAAAAAGACTTTTTATTAAGGTAGTAGGGGGTTTTATGTTTGGGCTTCAGCACTGAAAGCTGTACAGTGCAGTGTGCTCTTCTGTTATACACTTTGTGACAGCAAAATGTCAGTAAGAGAAAGGAGAAAATAACTTCAACTACTGTTTGAACTTAAGGCCTTTTTCCTTCCAACATCTGTTTGACTTCAGTAACTAACTTTTTGAAGGAAACTCTTTGCTAAGAATCAACACACCTTTTCAAAGGAAGCATCAAAACTCAGGGAAAGGTCTTAGCGTCTGTACATGAGGTGAAAGGCAGAGATGATATTTCTGATATTTCAAAACATGGTCTTTGCGGCCTTTCGAAAAAAGAACATGAACTTTCAGATGTATACAATTGTTCTAAATGCTTTATGCTTTGGATGTCAAAGCTGTGCTCAGAGGTCTATCTTACTGTAAGAAAGGATTTCTTAATTGCAGATTTCACATTGCCTCCCTCCCACACTGCTCAGAAACTACTCTGTGGAAAATGCTACCAGGTTGGGGTTTTTTTTCAGCATAGGGAAGAAAATATTCCTTTCTAAGTTCTTTTCTAAGAGCATACTTCTGTTTAAATGTGAAGGAAAAATGTCCCTTCTGATCAGAGGCAAAAATTGTAGAAAGCTTCTGGCCAAAGACTGAAGTTGAAGTTAGTTCTACGAATTTGAAAGTCATAGAAGATTTGTTTGGTAGGCCTACAGACCTATCAAGTGAACAGTGGGCATGGGAAGCAAGAGCCTGACCTTTGCACAGCTTCTGCCTTCCAGTCTGCAGGAGAGGATGTGTGAAAAAGTTGGAAAATGAGAAGTGGAAGACAACTAGTTGGTGTTCAAAAAATATCCTGTATTACTTGTAGCATTGTGATGTCTTTTGAATTCTAAGTTCTCTGAAGGTGGGGTCCTAAAGATACTGTAACTTCTAGTATTGTGCATATATGTACGTATATATAATTATATACTGAATGTAATTTCTTGGTATCTAAATTACATATGATTTCTGTCCCATTTCCTTTCAACATGCTTTGTCTCCTGTTTCAGTAAGTGAATTTCATACCTGAAGAGTCACTTGAAAAATTCTGTTATGCTGAAACATTTTCTTTTTTCAGGCTTATTTCCATAGAAAAGAAAATCCCTAAAACTCTCTGTATATGTGTGTTTCAGATTCATTCCAGAGTCCCCCCGCTGGCTCTACTCACAAGGCCGGCTGACTGAAGCAGAAGATGCCCTCTACCTCATTGCCAGGAGGAACCGCAAGCAGAAGTGTACTTTTTCACTAAAACTCCCAGCAGAGAGGAGCTGCAGAGAGACTGGCAGCTTCTTGGATCTGTTCCGATACAGGATTCTCTTGGGACGCACCTTGATCATGATGTTTACCTGGTACTTTGTAGGCCCAGCTGTGCTACTGTTGCCTCTTTAAGACTTTGAGATGACTTGTTGCTGAGAATTGACTCATCCTGCACATTGTACTTAGTGTCCCTAATAGTACAGGCTGAGGCTATACCTAAAAAGAACCCCTCTTATTATAGTATTTTTTCAGTGCATTTCTAAAATTCAGCCATGTTTTTTTGTCTAGTTCTGAGGTGTTTTATCTTTGCATTTCTGTCATACTTCTTGAGTCTCAAAATAGATGAGAATTACCCCTTGTTTTCTGACCCTCTAAAGCTGCTGAGATTAGTTGTGTTGTCCTCCTCTTTGGCCAGATGCTGAGTCAGTACTTTCAATCCCATGGACTATTCTTTGTTTTGTGTGTAAGGAGCCCATTAGCAGCTGAATGGCCTACCTTGTCTAATGAGTGTGTTTATTTTCTTAAGTGGTGCCAGGGCTAGAAATTGCTGTAGTAAGGAGCTGGAACTCATGATGCTATCTCTAAGTCAACAGCAAAAATTTAACTCCAAAAGCACCTCTTTCTGTTTCAGAAATCTCTGCTAGCCCTAAGCACTTCTGCTTCTACAAGTGAACCTTATGTACAACATGGTATCCACATCCTCGGGCATTGCTATTCATATAGTTGCTTTTACAATGCATGTACTTTGGGAAGATGTATTGATTAGGGAAAAAAGAAATGGCATTATTTTGCCAGCATACACCATTGAACTGTGTTCCTGTTGCTTTTCTGAGTGCTTACTGTGGAATAGTTGTTGTTTCTGTTCCTTAAGTAAGAATTGCTGATTTCCTGAAGAATGAATTGGAGACCTGTTCCTTTCCTCCCTGTAAAGATGTTCATCAGTCAGGGTTACAAAAGAAAAGTAAAAAGTCAGAATTGGAGAGTGAATAAAACCAGACCAGGGTGTAGAAATTAAAACAAGGCAGAAGCATCATCTGAACTGTTTGAAAGGGTTTACATGTAATTGGAAAAATTATGGACAAAAGTGTAATCTGATAAAAGCAAAAAGACATAACTTCTCAAGTCAAATAATCATTATCATATTTTAACCTTATTCTGGTTTATGCACATGCTTCCTAAGCGTAGTCGAGTTTAACTGAGCAATAAGTTAGGAATTGGGTCTGTGCAGAGACAAAATGGTTTATTTAACTAGAAAGCATCAGAGACTTGCAGAGAAACATTTTAGACCTGTCTTCTGAAACTCTAAATACAGTTTTGTAGTGTATTGTGTCAGACCAATGCTTTGATTTCACAGGCAAAGCAGCAACTCTGATTTTGCTCTTTTTCTGTCTTTTTCAGGTTTGTGTGCAGCTTGGTTTACTATGGTCTTACTCTTAATGTGGGTGACTTAGGTGGAAGTATTTATGCCAATTTAGCCCTTTCAGGGTTGATAGAAATCCCAGCGTACCCAATCTGTATTTACTTGATTAATCAAAAATGGTAAGTATGAAATTAACCCATTCAGAGTTTTGTTATATTTTTTTCTCAAAGATAGTTTCCTGTATATAGTATCTCCTAGCTTATATCTGTTGTGTTTGGGCTTCCATCTTCATCTTCAAAGTGATACTGAGATATCTTTATTTCAAATAATTTAACTTGTTCTCAGTAGCTCCCTTGTTAATGAGCCATCTAAATTTGTCTCAGGTGAGGCTGATCTCCTATAGGAGTCAAACCTAGCTGTGCTGACTCCGTGCTAACACAAGATGGCATTCTTCCCACCTCTGTCTTGTAATCCCCCACTGTCACTGTTTTGTGTAAGCTGTTGCAACTAAACTCAACTGAACCTGCCCTGTGGTTTCACCTTATAGTTGCTGTGTGCACTAATATATTAGCAGAGTTGGTAATTCAGATATTTATCCTTTTCCCAAGCCACAATACTCTAGACATTGTCTTTCACTTTTTGTAGAATTCAGCTACCTTCCAATCTCTTCTCCACATATCTCCAGAGTCAGGAGTTTTATAAATGTGCACACACAATGGGAAGCAAATAAAAACCCTAGAAACCATCAGCCACTACATAAAGGCTTCTTGGTGCTCATCGTCTTAAGAGTGTGGTAGAAGCTTGTTTTAAAAGCAGCATGAGAGGAAGTGTTTGTGGGAGATGGCATTCAAAATTTTCACTGGAAATAGTAAGGCAATGTAAATTTAGAGGACTCGTTCTGCAAACTACAGCTCTAATGCAGAATAAAGCTGTGTTATCCTTGCACATCAGGTTTGGTCGGAAGCGAACTTTGAGTGCATTTCTGTTCCTGGGAGGATTGGCTTGTCTTATTGTCATGTTTCTTCCTAAAAAGAAAGGTAAGCATTTCCTTCTGTTTCTGGAGTATGTGATATGAATTGGTAAACACAGCATCCTACAGATGAAGAATTCGATAGTTGCCAGTAGATTTAAGCTCATACTGCATGTGAGTCTCAATTTTCCGAGCCACGGAAGCTAACTTGCAAAAAGGCTAAGCAGCAACTTTCCTAAGACCTTAAGAAAAGCTTGGTAGAAAGGTTTGAATTTAAGCTTTTGTCTTAGATTCTGCCTTTCTGATCTCATCAGTTACTCCTTTCCAGCCTTTCCAACTTAATCAAGTTGGGAGGAAAAAAAAGAGTTTCAACTTTTACTATATTTATAGTATGTGTATCTTCTGTGTCTAAAATTTGATGTTCTGTTAGAGCCTTTAAGCAGGATTTCAATGCTTTGTAGGTGTCACTTATTGTAATATCGAGGACAAGGAAAGGAAAACTCAATTTCTCTTTTTTTTTTTTTTTTTTTCCTGATATGGAGCAGTACTTCCATTCTGTAGTGCCTGGCACTGTTCAGTCATTTCATCCAGTCTTTTTCTACTGGATTATATTTAGTAGAATGGAAACAGTTTTGAGCTAGTACCAAATTTGCCGTGAGTTTAAAATCAGTTTTTTAGTTTTTTTTGTTCTAAGTGTATTACAGAGAGGCTTTTCCTCTTTGTACAAATTTGGTTACACACATAAAGGTAATAAAATCTGAAGACACAGAATATATAAGATGTTGGATGATTTCTGCCCCTTCTTGGATTCTCTTGTGTTTTGAGTGTTCTTCTGAAGGTACAGATCACTTACGATAAGTACCTTCCTTTAACAGAAAAACACTTGGCCACAGAAGCAGATTCTTCAGTAGATTCCTTTTCATTTCGTACTATTGTGTGGTTGAAATTATTATGGAGATGTATTTGAGTGCTCGAAGCTTTACAAAGGTCACGTTTTCTCTATCAGATACTGGAGTGTTTGCAGTGGTGAATAGTCGCTCTCTGTCTTTGCTGGGGAAACTGACAATCAGTGCTGCATTTAACATTGTCTACATCTACACATCAGAACTTTATCCCACAGTGATCAGGTAACACAAGTTAATTTTAAGGTCTTTGTTTTTCTGGTTTTCTTACCTGATTCACCTTTTACTTCTATTAGGTGTACCTTTTTATTTGAGATTTTTAGTCATGTATAATGATTATCTGTAGTTTTTTAAGCTACATTTCTTCCCTTACTCTCTTCTTCCTTCCTCTTCCCTCAAATTTGCAGAATTCTGTTCAGGCGAACCATATTGTTCATATAACAGTAAAATTGCCCTTTGACTGGTATGCACACAGCCCTCTCCACTATTGAGACTGACAGTAGTATTGCTAATATTTAATGACTGGCATTTGTAAGTTTTTCAGTGCTTTATAAACCAGACAACTATATTAAACATTCAGCTTGCTTAACCAGCAACATGGAAGGTGACTGGTCAATAAGCTTTGTAGAAGTAATGGTATTTTGTAGGCTGTAAATAAGCAATAGTAAGGTTTTGCTTTCTAGAGGCAGAGTGCCCCCATCCTTGTGCTGACAGAGCAGACAAAGTCATCTATCACGTGGGTGCAATTTTTAGTAGCTGTTTTCACTGGGTTGATAATCAGCTGCCAATGAAACTACACTGTGGTGTTTTTTGTGAGTGGGCAAATAGGCTGATAAATGGGATTTGGATAAAGGAATTTAGCCACTTTCAGGCAGAGATAAGATGCATTAACCAAAATTGTGCTTTTTTTACCCCTCGCTGTGTATATGTTAGAATTCTGAATGTGCAGGGGGTTTTTGCTTCTCTAGTAATGTGCAAAGCATGTGTTTTAATTCCTGTCTTGGGATGTTTTCACTTACATTTGATTTTGCTTTGCCAGTTAATGGGGTTAGAGTCATGACTGAATTCTTTCTCTTACTCAATGGCATTTCTCAAAAGTTGTAATTTCTCCTGTGCAAATGTCAATGATTAATTATGGGCTTCTTTTTTTTCTTCTTAGGAATGTTGGAATGGGTGCCTGCTCCATGTTTTCTCGTGTTGGTGGAATCATTGCTCCTTTCGTCCCTTCATTGGTTTGTCTGAACTTCTCAGTGTTACATATATTTTTGATTTATAGCTCTGATGTATCAGAAGTGGCAATACTTTTGATGAATTATGTATATAGATTAAGATATGTAAGCTACATGTCTTAACAGTATTGTGGTAGACCAAAAGCACTGCCGTGTGATCTATGGTTAGACAAAAACTTAACATTATTTAGTTCAGAAGGTGTTTTAACCTTGTCAGAATTTTGAGACTTTGCTAGTGTGACTTTAGCAGTGTAGTAATTTCAAAGTACCAAGATAGTGATACCCAATTTTAAAAGTTGAAGTGAGCAATAGCAAAAAGCTCACATTGTTAAAAGATCTGCTACATCAAGATAAAGCATGTGAGCTTGATAACTCTTTATTTTTTTCCTTGAGAATAAATAGTTTTACTATCAGTATGCTTCATTGAATATCCATGGATTATAAATATCAGCAAAGAGGAGTGTCTTTCAATGAATGAAGATGATGTGGAGAGCTGATTCACTGGCAAGACTTTTGGGTACCAACTTCACAGCAGCCTGTCAAACCAAAGCAAAATTCTGAAGAATTTCTGAAGAAACTATGAAGGAGCACAAATAAAGATTCCATCAGCTAACAGAAATGAAAAAAAAAATGTATCCCATTGTTGAACGAGGTGGATATTTTATTGGTGGATGTGATTGAATACCCTCAGCAAGTTCACTGATGACATCAAACTGGGAGGACTGGCTGATTCCCCAGAAGACTGTGCTACCCTTCAGCAGGATCTCAACTGGCTTAGAGTTGGACAGAGAGAAACCTCACAAAGTTTAACAAGGGCAAGGGCCAGAGTGCTGCATCTGGGGAGGAACAACCCCATGCACCAGTACAGGCTGGGAGTGACCTGCTGCAGAGCAGCTCTGCAGAGAGGGAGCCAGGTGTGTTGGTTGATAATAAACTAAACATGAGCCAGCAATGGGCTCTCGTGGCCAAGAAGGCCAATGGCATCCTGGGGTGCATCAAGAAGAGTGTCACCAGCAGATCGAGAGATTCTCCTCCCCCTCTCCTCTGCCCTGGTGAGGCCTCATCTGGAGTCCTGTGTCCAGTTCTAGGCGCCCCAGCTCAAGAGGGATGGAGGACTTCTGGAGAGAGTTCAGTGCAGGGCCACCAAGATGATCAGAGGACTGGAGCATCTTTCTTATGAGGAAAGGCTGCAGGATCTGGGGCTGTTCATCCTGGTGGAGAGGAGACTGAGAGGGAGCCTCATTAATACTTACAAACATTTAAAAGGTGTATGTCAAGAGGAAGGGACAGCATTTTTTTTTCCGTAGTATCCATTGATAAGGCCAGAGGTAATGGGCATAAGCTGGAACACAAAAAGTTTCACTTAAACACAAGGAAAAGCTTATTTGCTGTGAGAGTGAGGGAGCCCTGGCACAGACTGCCCAGGGAGAGTGTGGAGTCTCCTTCTCTGGAGGTTTTCAAACCTGCCTGGATGTGTGTGACCTGATCTAGGCAGACCTGCTTGAGCAGGTGAGTTGGACTGGATGATCTTTAGACATCCCTTCCAACCCCTACCATTCTGTGATTCTGTGAATAAGTTCAAATATGTAACACTTGCTTTAGTCTTCATAGGCAAAGCCTTATGCCAAGAGGCTGTGCATATCAACACAGTTGAAGCAGAGGGCCAGGAAACAGTGGAAGAGCAATAGGTTCAATAATAACTCTTCAAGCTGAAAGCTTTCTATTCCGTGGGATAGGATTCCATAAGAGGTGATGAAAGAGGTGGCTTTGATAGCGAGGCAAGTGTCCATCATCTGTGATAAACCATTGCTGTTAAGATAGGTCACTGATAACTGAGGGGGTAAGGGGTGGAAAACTAATGTTATGTTTGTCTTTAAGATCAGAAAGTGGATCCAGGGAAGTACAGGCTTAGCAGCTCAAACCGTGTCTCTGGAAAGATCATGAGAGATGACCTCTCAGAGTCTATTTCTGAGCATGTGAATACCAAGGAGGTAATCAGGATCAGTGAATATGCATTTAAAAAATACAATTAATTCTCAGCCAGTTTGATTTAACAGTCAGCCATTTCATCACAGAAGATAGTATGGATGAGGAAGGAGAGGAGAGCAGGAACAGCTTTTGCAAGGCTTTTGACGTTGTCTCACGGTACTCTTGGTTGGAAACTGAGGAAGTACATCCTGGATGAAAAGAATATTAGATATTAATATTGCATGGACTGACAGGCTCAAAAAGATAATGCCAGGCTCAGTATTTGGTGGCTGGTGACAAGTGGAAGATAAGACAGAATTCATCCTCTTCATATTTTTAGAGGAATAAGGAGGAATGATTGACACGCCAAATGGTAGAGCTGAAGTCCAGTGGGACCTTCTCAGCCAACCATGAAGACCAGCAAGAAGAATAATATTCTGTTTCTGATGTGAATTAATCAAGTGGTCAGTACAGGCTGGGAACCAACGGGCTGGGTAGCAGCCTTCCTTGAAAAGACTTGGGTATGACAATGGATGACAAGTTAAATGGGAGCTAGCAGTTTCCTCTCATAACAAACAGGCAAACTTCACGCTGGGCTACATCAAGTCCAGTTCATTGTGTGGCTCACAGATTAAGTTGCTTCACAATTCTAGAGGGATGTTAAAAATCTGAGGAGGGCCCAGTGGAGAGGGTAATCAAGATGGTCAGGGGCCTAGAGCACATGGCTTCAGAGGAAAGCTTGAGGGAATATTGAACCCTTGATCTTTCCAGCACTGTGGAACAGTTCAGCAGGAGTCAATGGCCACAAGTTTTGGCTTGGGGTTTAGATAGGAAATTTGGAAAATACTCTTTTTGAGAGACTTAATGCAGCTGTGGAACAGTCTGTTCAAGGGAATCTCCATCCTTGCAGTTTTTTCAAACTCTGTGAAAGTCTTTCCAAACTTTGTGTAGTTACACAGAGCTATGATCAGCTTAGTCCAGCGTTGGCTATAGTCATGCTTAGTTGGTGGTTGGCCTAGATAATCAAAGATCTCTTCCACCTGGCATGTCTGTGATTCTCTGGTATCTCTTCCCTACTACAGAGGAATGTTGCATTTTAACAAAGAAATCTTTTATGTACAAGAATTGAGTATAAATTCAGTTGGCAGTTCTGTTAAAGGCCTTCCCAAAATCTGTGTGGATCTCATAGTGTTGATAAGATGAAACTGACAATATTGGTTAAAAACCCCATTAGAATTGGTAACTTTCATGCTAAACACAAAAACTTGCCAGATGGAATGGCTGTAAAGACTTAAGTGCTTTAATATGCAATATGAACCAGAAGGAATGGATCTCATCCTAGCTCTCTCTGTTCTTTTTTTCTAGAAATCTGTACAGTGGTCTCTGCCTTATATTGTCTTTGGAGCAACTGGTCTTTTGTCTGGGCTCTTAAGTTTATTGTTGCCAGAGACCTTAAACAGCCCTTTGCTGGAAACTATTTCAGACCTGCAGGTATGCTCATACTGGAGACTGGGTGATGAAGCCATGTCATTGCAAGCCCTAGATGGCTCACAGGTACATTAATGTTGAGGTTTTTTTCCTAGTAAATCCATTGTGTTTATTTCAGTTGTTGGCTTGAATGTGCCACTCCAAACAGATTAGGATAGTGACTCTTGGCCTGTGAAGGATAGGCTCCAAGGAGACACAGAAGATAGACCTTACTGTCACATCTGAAATGTCTGGAAATGCAGGCTGAAGCATAGCTGGGATACTTTGTCCCTTTGAGACCAAAAGCTTACAGTCTTTTCCTTTGGAGTAACTTGCCTTGGTGGTGCCTGTACCTCTCGAATCTGTAAGACAAATTTCTGCAGTCTGCTCTGTGCAAAGCTGGCTGGTGAAGTTGAGGAGCCTTAGATGTTAAAGAAAACAGAAGCTTGTTTGTGAAGGACTGTTCTCAAAGACGGCAGACAACCTCTGCCCTGACATGCACTGGCTGTTCTACAATGTCAATTGTTAGGTCTCTCCTAGAGAGGCTTTAAAGCCACACTAACCTCTGAGATATGCCCCACTGTTGATTCTGGGAAATGAGGTTCGTTGAAAACACTGGAACTACAACACTCACAGGCATAAGCATAAATAAATAGGGCAGCAGGATATCTTTCATTGAAATTTCCTTGAATGTTGTTTTTTCTTATCACTTACACTACATTTTGTTAAAGTCCTGGACACATCTTGAGGTGCACACATCTTCCATTTGTGTGGAAGTGGTTTATTTGCCATGGCTGCTCCTCTATGAATAGGGTAGGATTAGAGAGACATAGCTGGGGAGCTACAAGTGACTTTTTGAATTTGTGTAAGGTTTTAATGTTTAAATCTTGGTCTTCAAATTTTAAGTATCAACAGACTAATAAAAAAAATTAAGTTGTCAGAAGACTTGAAGGGCAACTCTTAACAAAATGTTGGTTGTCCCACGGAGCTGAGATGAGGCAGGATGCTTATAACACCTTTTACTTTATTTTTGGTTAATTTTTGGCCAAGCTGCCCAACATTTGTAGGTAGTCATAAACTTATTTTCACAGAAGTCATGTGGCAAGGTAACGTTTAATTCTAGAATGAGAACAGTTGCTTCCTTTCAAAGGCTTCAGTGTGTTCCCTTGTTCAGCCGTTTTAGCTGTGATAATTCTTGACAGGACAGCACAGTTTAGTGACAAAAGCACCCTGGAAGAAAGCTTGAAAGAGGCAGCTCTGTAACAATCAATTTTATGCTTTAGCTACTTTACAGGCCCATTTTTAAACACTTTTACCCATACTGGATAATCTGTTATGGCATCACAATCTTGATAGCCACACAAATCCGTCATGCACATTTACATCAAGTTTACACAAGCTGTTATTTAGGTAATTACATCATTATTACAGCTCAACTGTGCAGATGGCTTACTAACAAAAAAAAACCCAATTCTAGCAAACAGTGCAGGTGGTACAATTTAGAGGAGAGAAAGTTGCATCTTTCCTTTCTTTTTTGACGAAGTAAGGTCAGTATTTACACAACTTGGTCAAGCAGTCTTCTCAGGTTTAAGTCTTCCCTGCTTGCACTTCTTCAGGTTTGTTAAAAATCTCAACCTGAACAGGATCCACAAAAGAAAAAAAAAAGGTAGAACATTAAAACATTCTTCAGGAACACTTTTCCCCAGATGGATTAAAAGTATTGAATACAAATTTTAAAAGTCACTGGTTGAGGCCTGAAGTAATCCTGCAATTTCAGTGAAGTTATATCTGGAATGTCTGGAACACATTTGGGGTTTATTTTAAAGCTCACAAAGAAAGCACTGATAAAACAAAAAGCTGCTAAACGTTAACCCTATTTGACAAGGCCATGGAGAGGTCTTTGAAAGCTGCTGTAAGAAAGATGTAGAGTTTCATTGGCATACCCTGAATTCCCCCTGTGGAGTCCATTGTCCTTTTGTACCACTATCAAGATAACATGTGTTCTGGTTGCCCAGAATGGAGGTCTTGTCACTGTTAACATACATGAATGTGATATTCAAGTTGGACAGCATCCAGTGATAGCCTGACTTTCCTCAAATAATTTTAGAAATCCAGAAAAAAAAGCATAACATGATTCCCTTTATATCTTCTGACAGGTCTTAGTGCTCAAACTGTTTGAAATTGCTTTGCAGCTAATGCGTGTTGCTGTGGCAAAACTCCCCTGAAGACAGATCTAAAGATACAGATTTTGCTTGCGTGGTACTGTCAGTCAGGAGCACCATTTCCATTTCTCTCTTTTTCACCCTCTCTCTCACCCTTCTTATCATATGACTAGGCAGGCAGAAGTCTTGGGGTGGATGCAAGCATACTGGAAAAAGTCCTGAATACTCAACTAGATGGAGTTTATACTAGCAAGAGGATTTTTTTTTTTTCCTAACTGAAATAATTTGTATTTGTTATGGAAAAAATGTTACACTGGTCAAATAATAATCAATTATCTGTAATAGCTGACTTAAATTTGGGTGTATATTACAAATTACATTGTTTAAAAGGAGTGCGGATGGAGTAGGTATGCCTTTAATGGGAAGCTGGCTTTTTGAATGTACAAAGCGGTACTGTGTTTTCTCCTTTCAGTGACACCTGTAGTTAGTATTGCAGGGGGCTCTTTTTAATTCAGCTTGGTTAGGAGAGTGCTCATGCTCCACATGAATCAGTAATTGGAGATCTTATTAACACTTACAAATATCTAAAGGGTGGGTATCAGGAGGTTGGGGCATCCCTTTTTTCTGTAGTATCTAGCAACAGGACAAGGGGTAATGGGATGAAGCTGGAACATAAAAAGTTCCATTTAAATAGAAAAAAAACTATTTCACTGTGAAGATGAGGGAGCCCTGGCACAAGCTGCCCAGAGGAGTTGTGGAGTCTCCTTCCTTGGAGGTCTTCATGACCTGCCTGGACATGTTCCTACGTGACCTGATCTAGGTGAACCTGTTTCTGCAGGGGAGTTGGACTAGATGATCTCTAAAGGTCCCTTCCAACCCTGCCATTCTATGATTCAAGAAGAAAGGAGAAGCTTTTACTCAATCAAATAATTTGTGTCTTCTGAGCTTCTGTCTTTCGTAACTCACCACAAAGTAAGGACCTTAGACTTAAGAAAGATAAGTAGATTATCACTTTGAAACCATTCTAGGCAGTCTTTCTTGCATGTATTCTCTTGTGTACTGATGGAGCAGAGAAACTCCATCAACTAGAATCCTGTCTCTTAAAAAAATCTTAATTCACTTAATGTCTTTTACAAAGTTTTAATACAGTGATTTGACCTCTCTTTTTTTTTTTTTTTTTTTTTTCCTACTAGTATTCCAGCAGAGGTGTAATGCTTCATGCTTATCTATTTTGGGGTTGATTTAGTGGCTTCTGGGCTAACCAATGACTTCGTTTTTGTTTCTAGTCTGGAGACAAAGACAGTTCTGCAGGGAGTGAAAGTGAAGATGAAGAGTTTTATGATGCTAATGAAGAGACTCATATGATCAAGTAATGAAAAGAAGAAACACTGGACTATTTTATGACTTTTCTTACTTGTGCAGTTGGTGCAGCTGTAAGACGCATACCGGAGACCTCACCTGGCAGGGAATGTTATTGGGCAGGTGCCTGTGTTTTTTCCTGATTAGGAGAGGGGATTGAGTACTGTTCACACTAATGACACCACCGATGCTCACTATAACAAGACAGCGGTTGAAATTCTTGTGGTTCAGAATGACAGTGCATGGACTGCATTTGAAACCAGGTGAGACAGCAAAGGTGGGGCCGTGAAGCCTAGGAAGTTACCCAGGTGTAGACAGGTTTGAACAGATCATCAATGCACATTTGTTTTCAAGGTGATTGGTTTTGAATCAGCATAAATTGATAAACTTGGAAACGTCTTTTTTTCTTTCTGTAGAGTGGAAGTGGTCACAGTGTACTGTGTGCTCCTGCATTGGGAACAAATTCTTGAAATTGTATGTTAAAATGGCTTCTGCATATTGAATAGGGGAGAGGCAACTATGAACATAAGTCAGACACCTGTGGTACAACATTAGGCTGGTTGGTCATGAGCTATGCACTAACTGAATTGTAATGGCTGTGAGGGACAACTACAGAGAAAAGCAACCATAAAGCCTGCAGATATAAAGGATATTATTTCATTTTCTTCATTTTTTTCATCCACCAAACATTTCTCGTTCAGTCTTATACATACATTTGCCACATATTCCTCACATCTCGACACTGCTGTTTATAGCTTGTCTGCCTTCTACCTTGTCTTCACCGTGCCATAAATGTTGAAGCTCAGCAACTTCTCTGTGCAGTGAAATAATTTTGTGAAGGATATAATTTCATGGGTGGGACATAAGTGAGGTATTTTATCACATACTCTGTGTGTGAGATGCGTGTTAGAATATATTGCTCTTTTTTGTGGATCTATCTGTGTCTTTATTTCTGGAAGAAACTTAACTCTGAAGTGGTAAGAGGAACAAGGGATTACTGTTACATTTTGGGGACTATTGCCAGGAAGCTGCTAGTATTTATTTAAAATTATTGTGTGTTGATAACTTTTCCCGACAAACCACCAAAAATGCAAGCCTCTATGAGACAGCATTTGGTTACTTGATGTTATTTCTTAACCAGGTGCTTGCTGAAGCACTTGGTTACTTGACCTTGTTGAGGAAGACTACTATCCTCCTGTTTACACTGAGCTTTCTGTGAAGGATATAGAATCTTGAAACGAAACAGGAAATGTGAACATATGAAATGTCCTGACTACAAGGATGAGGCGTTACAAGGATTCATTTTTCTTGATTGTTGTTGTCATCTTCTAGCCTGTGGCATTCTATTTATTTAAGATTGATTTCCAGAAAATATTTGTTAGTCTTTATACTTGGAGTTCTTAGCAAAGTGTCACACAGTAGCAGGAAATATATTGTCAGGCTTGCTAGCCATTTTTTGTGGATGTTGGACTAGAAAAAAAATGGATTTAAAAAGAAATCAAAGCTGACTACTAAATATCTTCTCTTTCAATTGAAAAACTCCTTCGCTCTGCAAGGAAGTTGAAAGTAAACAGCTTCTGACACATGTGCAGCTAGCTGCTTGAACTTTGTGCCCTGGGAACTGTAACACTGAGGGCAGACCATAGATTGCAGATTGACCCATGCAGTGCTCCTGCTTGGCCTGACCTCGATCCAGGCATTGACTGTGAGGAAAGTTGGGAACTTGAGGCCCTATGGACACTGTGTCGGTATTGTTTGCGATTTTGTGTTCTGTGTTAGAAGAATTCCTGCCTACAGTCTTCACTTGGTTTTTCCAGACTGTTGAATAGTTGTCATAGATGTGGGAGTGCACTTTTAGCCCAGGTGAATACACTTTCTATCTCGTTTGGCCTTTTTGTGTACAAGAAAATTGCTCCAAATAAGGTGCTGGGAAATACTTGGAAGGATTGAATCTGTCCAAAGAAGTTTTTTGTTTGTTTTGTGTTCACATTTTGAATTACAGACAGCTGGGAAAATGACTTTTTGTTGCTGATGGTTTCTGAATAAATAAAACCTGCTTTCTTATAAGCAAACAGTGGTATGCCTGGCAGTGTTAAAATGCTGCCAAGAGCCAACAGGGTTTTTTTAGGTGTTTACTGCCTCCATTTCATTGGATGGTAGGTGGAGTAAGTCACCCAAGAGACAGACAGGAATGGGTAGCCTTCCTCCCTCCGTAGTTTTACTGTCATTATCTGTCTACTACTGGCAACCCTGGTCATGCCATGGGACACCTCAACACGATTTTCTTTAGAATAGTAGAGTACTGTAATGGTTCAGGTGGAGATCACTCTTTGCAGGACCTGAGCTGGATTTTGTGACAGTCCTCAACTTTTTAATTAGAAGTACCTCTCCACTCATGCACTTTTATATCATAAGTATACATATATAAAATTGTTAAAAAACACCCCAACAGCATTTTTTTTCATTAAAAAAAGAGCAGCAACTTTTAACCTTAAATCTGTCTTATGTTTGCACCATTTAAAGGGCAGCATCTTTTATGTTAACCATAAGCACTCTCTATTACTTTCTCTGTATAGTTTAATTGAGAAGGTTTACTGGAAACAATCCTTCCAGGAGGAGCTCAGCAATGTGGTGTCAGGCTTCTTGCCATTACCTGCTCTCTCCCTTTGTGTTCCGAATTCTAAATTTGGTAGGTGCATTAAGTTCCTTTTCACAGAGGTTTGTTTGTTAAGAACTGTCCTTCTAGTACAGAAACTTGTAGAATCACTTTTTTTTCTTAACCCATAGAGTGTAATGCTTTCTAATATTGAGATACTTGTGGTGTGTGTGGTAATCAGGGTTCTATAGCCTCTGTGGTGAGCATTTTCTCTGTGTAGCTGGAGCACTATTGCTAAGCAAAAGTTCTTCAATTGAACAGTTCCTGCTATTACAGGTCTCAGGGTCATGTTAGTTCAAAGCCCAAGTCAGGAGGTCAGAAAGAACTTGTGACTTTTGCAGTTATGTGTAGACCCAAATAATGAATCTCAGTGTTTGGGCAGTAAGTTTGCTCTGAGGAGGTACTGGAGAGCAGAGACTGATACAGCACTAGATATATCACAGTATATTTCACTGTAATGGTGAGAGTCCGAGACCCAAAATTCTTGCTGTAGTTGAGTGAAGTATGACAACCTCATCCTTCATTTTTAGGTAGAGTAGCTTTGTGTGCTAAGCAGGTGCACTGTTAATTGGTTTTTTAGTTTTACAGGCACTAGGATAGCTACTCCCAAGATGACAATTCCTTTGCTTTTGTAGCTGTCTTTTTTTTTTTTTTCTTTTTCAGCCAGCTGATTTAGCGAGATTATGCTAGAAATGAGAGAAGCTTTCGCATGCTGATGCTGAGTCAGGTATTAGTACTGTCTCAGCTGAGGTATATTTGGGATTCTGTTATCAAGGACCTCACAAGTGATACTTGAATTACAGCTAGGAGTGAAGGAGAGTGACAGGTAATGTGAAAATTAGCTGGAGGGAATCAAAAGAACAGAGGATTCAACAGAAACATTTTAGGACAAGAGTAAGTGAAAACACAAGATAGTAACCATTGAGTGGAAATATTATTCTTGCTGCTGGTGTTGACTTGAGGTAGCATTGGTTTCGGGATGTCCTACAAGGGACACCAGTTTCATCATTTCTTTTTTTCATGTCAGATTAGTTCAGCATTAGTACTTTGGTACTGCTACTTCTGAAAATGAAGCTGAGTATTCCCCCATGTAGGGATTGAGAAAGTGCTGTTCAGAGACTCCAGAACAGAGACACACTAGAAACTCAGAAGCTCTGTTAAAGGAGGGCCACAGGTGACTCAGTCTTCATGAAGAACATGTCCCCACCTCTCCAGAGACACCTAATTAATGTGGAGCAGGTTGTAGCTAGTTGCCACCTTTGTTACAGTCAAGGCTTTACGGATTGTAGCAGTGTGCTGCTTTGCTCACTGAGCTCAGTCTGTGCCAGGGTTTCCACAATGTATAGATATACTGAAGTTAGCAGAATATCCTTTGCAGAACCATGGGGAGTGCAGATAAGCCATACATTTTCCAGCCTATGTCACCTAAGTATCTAAAAGCAGTTCATAAGAGAATGGTTTTGTTGTACTGAGGAAAAGGGGCCACTGAAGACAAAACTTACTTTTCCTAGGGTGTGTTCATTGAAACATGTAAGATGAAACTCTTGTTCGTGAGTCTTCTATATAACAGAATGCAGATTTGATTGTTATTATTTTTAGCTGAAGGATGGTGTGCTATTTATACCTCTTCCCACCCTGTTAGAACTTCTTTGATCGTGCTCTTTCACACAGCTGAATTTAACACACAGATTGGGAGCCTTGCAGTAAATATCTCAAAAAAAAGCCCAAGAGTGGTGCTGTCATTTGATGATGGAAGTTAGTCTGGCCTGACACACTTAATGTCAAATATTCATCCATTTACCAAACAGGGTGTAACTGTATTTTGAGTCTTGTTGCTTGTGTCTTACTACGAGATATATTAAGTGGAAGAAAGATAGATAAGAAAACCTCTGTGACATACCTAAATGTAGAGTTGAAGTGTCAACAAATTTAGACAGAACTTTTCCATGCCATGTATTTTTTTAATGCCTTGTCCAGTGTATTGTCGCCTTCAGATTATCCAGGTGCTACATTTAAGTCTAATAGAAAAACTTTCACCCCAACAGTCTGAATTTACTGAAGTCCTTCATCTTATTTTTGGTACTTCTTGTTGTTTCTGGCCTTCTGGGAGGGGAAAAAAAAAAAAGCATCTGTATTGCCTAATGAGGAGCAGGCTTTCCTGTTCTAATTTGAAGTGCCTGTTTTATAAAAGTCTTACTTTAATTTCCTCAGTCAAGTTGATATGGCACTATGTGTAAAGTAACATCACAGAATTGGATCATGTAAGTGCCAAAGACAGTTTTTACTGGAAAGCAATTGTCCAAAACTAGTTCTAGCTGCATTCATTTGGAGCTCTTCCATGCAACCTGCTTAAACTGGTATTTACAAGCATTTCCGGAACTTAAGGGAACAGAAAGAGAGTTACCTTTGTTTGCTTGTCTTTCTTTGCTGAGTTAAGTATCTTTTGTTTCTGAGAAACCAAAGAAATCAAATGAAGGATTTAAGATTTTGTAGAACATGCAGAATTTATACCATGTAGCCATCATAGACAAGTCTCCAGAGCACGTTTGCATCTGAATTGCAAAACCTTACTCCGAGACTGATAAAACTTGGTTAAAACCAGCAATTTTTTAGTTCATTCATCATTCTTATGTTGCTAATAACAGCTTGCCTGGACCTTTGTAGGTTCTAGCGGACTTCTATAAAGTGCAGAGTCTGTTTGAGGCTAAATGATGGTGTCTTAAGGGATTAAATGCCAGTTGCAACTAAAATTCTCAGAAAGTCTGCTATGTCGTGGCTGCTTGTTGGCAAGTAAATAGGTGGCTAAAAGTTTTCACAGCAAGACCTGACTGTGCCTCCAAAAGGATGGCTTAAAAGAAATAATCTGCTTTCTCCAGTGTGTATGCAGAATGAAGCAGGCCCTCAGACTGTCAGAGTCCTCTCCTATATCCAGCAAGCTTATAGAATGGAGTATGTTAAAATAAGTACTTGCCTGTCCTCATTTAGAAAAGATTTGTAGAGGAAACAGGTATTTAGCATGCATTTTACTGCTTCCCACCAGCACATCTGAGGTGCTCGTATTATACCTGCTTTATCAGGAGGCAGGTAAAAAGTATGGCAATATTGAAAGTTACCTTTCATGGGTGACCTTTACATAAATATATCTGACAGTTCTGTATTCAAGAAAAATGATTTTAAATGATGGAAACTTGATAGGGAGACAGGCATTTCTTGTAGAAAAGAAAAAAAAAAAAAACAAAACCATGCAGACAGTAATGAAAATTTTTATAGAGCTGACAACTGGGTGTTGTAAAAAACTTAGTGTTTTCCGGGATTTTAAGTATGGGTCTAAAAGACTGGTTTCCAAGTATTTGATCCTTGGCACTTCTTGAAGTCTAACTCAAATTTTATTTCGTTCTTGTTAAAATCTTGGAGAAAGTCACGTGGAAATTGGAAGGGTGTTTTTCATATGGACACTTTTATTGCACTACCTTTCTTTCCTGAATCTAGTAATACTTTGGGTTTTTTAAAGCTACCTCTTTATATTGAGCTTTTTTTTTTTTGTCAAGTTTGTATTTAATTGATTCTTAGGAAACTACAATTTTTTTTAATTATTTATGTGGGAATCCATGACTTAAAGACCACAAGTCTTCCTTTAGTTTAAAGGGTTTTTTAAAGGCCTTTTAAATTAAATTGAGTTAAAAGACTTAACCTTTTGAAGGAGCAAAATAATTATACACTTAGAACATGGGTTTTCCCGTGTGTACTGTTTGCTTCTAGAAGGACCAGAAAGCCCTTAATATTAACCTCAGATGAGGACATGACTTTTCCAGGGCAATAAAAAAGGTTTGAGGAGTTTAAAATCAATTTAATTCATTGCCAATTAAAGAGCTTTTCATTTTTTACTGGACTTGTTATTGAAAGAAAAAAAATAAGTACAACACTTTGGGAAAACACTGCTGCTTGCTTCTGGACAACAGTCTTCCTTTTCTCCCCTCATGGCATCCCCCACCCCACAGTGGTCTCCAGTTCCTTGGATGCATGTTATGCTCAGTCCCTTCAGCAGGACAACAGGGAGCACAGAAGATCAGGATCAGTCTGTTGTGCTTGCTGTTCTTTCACTGCTTCTTGTTTCTTTGTCAGATGCTCTTGTGTGGGTTTCTTCACCAGCTGCAGTCTCCTTAGGGTTGTAGATCCTTCAGAGTCTACTCCCAGCCTCTGCCTAGCCTATGATTTTTCTTTGGCATTTCTCCTGCTCAGCTGTCTCTCCTTTCTGCTCTTCTTGTGCTGGCATGGTCTTACCCTTTTTTCCTCCTACTGCTGTAGCACTGTAATCTCTCTTTCTTGGCATTTACTGCCTTTTCTTAAACATGCTGTTGCAGAAGTGCCAGAAATGCCTTTGACGGATTGCAGCAGGTCACTGCCCACTGTGCCCAAAAGTCGATGGGCAGGAGGATCCTGATCTGAACACAGGGAAGCACTTATTTGCTGTGAGGATGATGGAGCAGGTTGCTGTGAGAGTTGGCCCAGTATCCACGCGTGGAGATACTCAAAAGCTATCTGGTCATGGTGTTAGGTGGACCAACTTGAGCAGGGATTTGGACCACATGACCTTCACAGCTCCCTTATTCTGTGATTTCTGTGCAGCCTGTTGCTGAGCTGGCTGGAACCAGCACAGGGCAGCCCCCCGACCTCTTCCCACGCAAGACATGCTGCAGTCCCCTCACTTATCAAAGCCCTGAGGGTTATACTCAGCACTTGACTGTACATGGTTTTCATGCAAATCAAGTCCTTATAGTTTGGGCTGACAGGTTTTGTGAGTAGTAGTTGGTATTGTATTCCTTTTCTGCATTACTGTTGTCTTAGGTCAAGTAAATGACACTCCTAAGGGTATAATCAGACATTTGTAGCAAAGTTCTATGTCTGGACACATTTGCATCCCTGCTGATTTCAGAAGACAGAGCTTAGATCTCCACTTGACCAGAGGAGCAGCCATAAGGGTAGACTACTTCCTTAATGCTCAACCCTTCGTAGTCATGAAAACAAATCTTTGTAAAACAGTCTGTGTATCCCGTAGACTTTGTATTGTTTCCTCATGCCAGTTTAATTTGAACCAACAATCAAAAGTCCTTGACAGTTGAGAGCTGAGTAACAGGAAAGTAGGAATGAAGGGGAATAGATTCACTGCTTCAAACAAAAGTCCAAATTGTATATAGTCAGTTTGTGTAATTTTTTTTTAATATTTAATTTGGATTACTTGAATATTGAGTGTTACAAGCCTTCCCACGTTAAAATGAGGACTGAGAGAGTTCAGAAGTACTTTAACTGTATCAGCGTGCTGTTGCCTACTCAGAGTTGTATTGCTGAGAAGTCTGGCTTTAGAAGACTTGATCTGAGAAGCAGCAACTAAAGACAACGTAAAGTTTTCCACAATAAACCTTTTGTGGCGGTATATCCATATGTTCTGTGAACAGCTGTTGGATCCATCTTTTTAAGATGTTCTTTGCTATAGGTGAGGGACCATGACAAGATGTTAAAATACTCAGAATAATTGCACTTACCTATTCTGTTTTTCTTAACGTGTTTCCTGTGCATACTGCCTTACCCGTGTGCGCCGTACTTCACTGGAGGCACAAAAGGTAAATATCGGGTTCTTAATTTATGAAATGTAAATTAATTTAACAAATAATTCTGTTAATACTGCATATTTTCCAGTGATATCTGTCTTCTAGGAGCAGGCGATGGTGGTAAGCCCAGATGAACTAAGTCAGAAGTTAATGCCGGTGGTCTTTACATCCTTACTTAATTTCTGAATGATTTTGATCACTTGAGACTTTTTTTTCTTTCAAGATGTTTGTAGATGCTAAATTATGTTGGTAAGCCAACTTTTAGGTGATTTGTTACAGCTGTGATACTGCCTCTGACTCATACAGTTCGTGTAATGTCTTTGTAACTTATTTTGTGCCTTTTCTTCCCCGACACAAAATGTCTCAATAAAAACAAGCTCTTTTGCAACACTAGAAATTGCACTGATTTTATTTTTTCTTGCCTGACCCTTTCTTTGTTATGTTTTCTGGAGGGGGATGCAGCTCTCGTAATGGAGTAGATATTTATAACAGGCTCTGCAGAAGAAAATTGACAAGGTGGAAAGCAGGTCATTTCGGAATGGCAGCGCTACAGAAGCGCCTGGGAAACTGGGACTGTCAGTACTAATCAATATATTCCACCATATCTATCACAAATCATTTCTAACAAAAACTGGCACTGCTGGAATGTGAGAATCAATTTACTACTGGCTTCAGTTATGCTGATTGATGTTGAAAGACTGGAAGCACTTTGGGGGGTTTAGCACAGCGTGGTGTCTGTTGGTGGTGTTTCTAACATTTGTACTGAGAGAGTTCCCCTGAACACTAGTTGGCACTTAACACTCCTTCTTTAAAGTGCTATGCAAATACATAAAAATACAGGCCTGGACCTCAGGGATCCTGTCTAAACATTTTGTCAGGGAATGGCACAATTTGAAAGTTTGTCTTCATTACCTGGAAATGAGGTGATAAATGGCTTTGACTGCAATTTCCTGTCTCCTGTCCAGTGACAAGGAAAATATTGGCCGGATCTGAAAAAGGAAAAAGGTGACAGTGAGAAATAGGGATCAGTACTCTGCTTTTCAGCTGCTGAGTTCCAGAGCTTTTGTACCTCTGCATATGCTTACAAAAAAAAAAACAAAACCAAAGGTAATTTAAAGGTTCTCCTTGAATAGCTAGTCCCTTGAGCAGGTGCCACAGCACTTCATCTATCAGTATTTTAAAGTGCACATACTAAATGTGACAGGTAGTCTACATGACAGATAACATTACCAAACTTCGTGTTATGGTGCATTTTATTCTTCCTCAACATGGAACTAAGAACAGCAATCCAGCCAGACTCCCTATTCTTTCTTCTCGGACACAGACTAGTGCAAAAGTCATCCTTTGTTCCTGTGTTACTGCAAAAGAAAAATTCAGCCATCTGGAATATCTTTTCTGATTAATGTTTTCTAGAAACTCCTGAAACTTTAAACAAGTTATTTTGAAGTATTTTGAACTCCCAAAAGTTTTCAGCAGCAGCCATTCTAGAATGAGTAATTACAATATACAAAGCATACACCTGCATCCAAAGTCATTTACATTTGCTCATCCCCTTATCTGAAGCTACCAGACAAAGGCCATCTTTTGTTTCTTGTTATTTCTGATTCTTGTGAGCCTTGCTTTTATTTCTGGTGCTTGAGATATTTGGGATTTTATTTCAGTTTTCCTCTTTGTTGCTGTTTCACCATGGAGGTGATGATTGGAGGCCTAGTCTGCAGACTGTGGGGAACTACTGGCCTGCAGGATGTGGTTGTCATCTACATGGGGGTAAGCAGTGCTTGTGTGAGCAGTCACTAGGTATGGTGGCATGATCTACCATCCCCAGGGGCTGATTTATGTTGATTTACTTTTCTTTTGAAGCTGAGTTGACTTGGTCCACTCTTAAATGTGGCTTTATTTGCCTGTGCTTTATCTGGGAACTGGCTGTATCTTACTGTAACTGCAGCCTGTTTGACTACCCAGCCATTGCTTTGTACTTTTTGTTGGGCAGAGAAAATGAAAAACAGGGTAAGACACCAAGAACGGGGGAAGGGGCCCCAAATGACATACAGGACTGTGGTTCACATAGCTGTGAGATTTGTTTTTCTCTTTTTTTTAGTCAGTGGAGCTTTAACGGTTGCTTGATTGTGATGCCTCTGCTGTCAATAAGTTCTTATAGCGCCAACAAACAGACACCTCTGGAAGCCTTCAAATGAGAGATGTGGAACTAAAGTGCCATCTCTTGAAAGCAGAGAGATTTTGAGAAATGTACTTATTCCTTGCCAATAACAGCCAGTAGTGGTGTTGAGATGGCAGGAGTAAACATGGTCTACCACCTACCCAAGCAGGTATTGGGCAAAATTACTCACCTCTTCCAGACTGAACCAGGCTCAAGTTTGACAAAAGTTGCCTTACTTCCACTGGACTCACTGACTGTTTCAAAGCAGTATGCTTCTGAGGAAGGCTCAACTCTTCAGTGTTGTCATCTTGCATCTTGTTGGTTACACAGAGATAAGACAAATACTCGTGGTCTATTTCTCTCTGTCTTGGTGAATAAAGGTCTCTAATCCCGATCTCCTACTCATTTAAGAGCATCTTCAATGAACAATCCTTGCTGCAGGGAGGAAGAGAGAAACTCGATTTATTGATCAACTTGGTTAACAGCAGGTAATATAATGTCATCCGTGGAAAAGTGGTTCTGGGATGACTTATTCTTGCTATTTGTTTTTCTAGTAAAGGTAGTAAAGCTGCAACTGATCAGATATACCTGCATCTTGGAGAGGAAGGAGGTAATATGCACCAGAAAAGCTGTAGCATTCTTTTTTGATCTCATTCTCCTTTCTCCTGTTTTGTTACTGAAAGCAAAGATATGACAATCCTGCAACCTGTTCTGCAGCTGAAGGTGAGCTAATTACATTTATTTCTCTGCACTTTGTATAATCCATACAGTAGACCAGCAAAACTACGGTGGGGAATGTCATGAGGACTCATTGAAGGGAAGGCTGACTGATCCGTGCAAGTGAGACTACTTGGAAGTTTGCAAGTTCAGAAACAATTCAATATCTAATTCTAATTCAGCTTTATTTTTGGTTCAGCTATGGTTTGAGCCACGGCCAGGTTCCAAAGCTGTTGTACTCTAATGTGTTTTTTATTTCTTTTAGGATTTATGTTAGTTGTCAAATGCTGCGTCTTGCAGTATGAGACTCCTGATCCCTTTCTTCCAGCTGCTCTGCTTATCAACATGCCAGGACAAGGTGCTGACTTTGCTAATGTCATGATGCAATGGATGGAGTTTAACATAGGCAGAGAAACAGTCATTAGCAGCATCTAGGTGCTTTGTGCAAGTAAAAACTATTGGTAAAGGAATATGCACAGTGTAGGGTAGTTCCTATCTTGATCAAATGCTGTTTCTTTCAAGAGCTCCTGCAAAGCTTTTTCACCACCAAAACTTAGTTGCACTTGGATTTGGTGGAAGTCCTTTAGCTCCTTTTGAGTGGTGGATGCACCAAATAGTAAAGACTCCCTCTGCCCAAGTCCAAGCAGTTGACCAACAGGTTTTCCCTCTTCCCCAAATATGAGATGCTATCTTCCAAGCTGAAATTGGCACTGACCCTGGCTAACTCACTTTTTCCTTACCAAAGTTTGTTGCTTTCTTGAACCCGTCATCCGTACTCCCATCTGTAAAATGGATTCTGGCAGATCACAGTCTGTGTTCAGTTAGCATTTATAATGACGATGCTGGGCAGGGTGCATCTCTGTCAAACTTGGCATGAAGTTGTCATAGAGGAACTGAAAACTCTTAGGAAATTAATACTTTGACCCTTTGCATGGTGCATAGGGAGGGTAAACTTTTGGGATGGTGTGGCTTTCAGAAACAGTATACACAAGGACAGAAGAAAGCAGCCTTGCACAGTGGTCTTCTCTCAGAGATGTGGAATTTTTTGAATCGAAGGTTCATCATCTTCTCTAAAAGTTTTCAGTTACAGCTGTGGCCATTTGGGTTTGGTTTTTTCTCTGCTAGCCTTTGGTTTGTTAAGAGAACAGTGAATGGAGCTGAAGTTCTCAGGTGAGAACTTTGTTGTCTCTGGTAGCAGAAACTGGACTGAATGACCCTGTTTTACTATGAATGCTATTTGTCTTCCTCTTCTCTTTTGACTCAAAGTCATAATGATGAGAAAGCGATCCTGCCCTCTCCTACCAGACAACTGATAGTTTTAGTTGCCTTATTTGCCCTCCTAAATACACATGCACACATACATCTGCCTGCCCTCCTCTTCCTTGGTGAAAGCCCAAGGAGCAAAGGGATGGTTTATCTCTTCATGCACTGGTGTGGCTGAGCAACTTTTTCTGGATATTCCCAGTGCTTTTATTCCCGGATTGTTTCTGCTCTCCTACCCCTGCTTGCAGTGCCCGGGATCTGCATTTAACTGGTTCTAGCCCTAAGTATCTACCCTGTGTTCTGTCCCTGCCTGGAGCAGATGCAGTGCAAATGATTGACCCTCTCCCTTTGGCAATCTGGCTTTGACTGCACAAAACAGCCAATAAAGTGGAAAGGGCTGGGCAGCTGATGACGGGGTTTAGCTTGAAGCTATATAGTTTTATGATCTAGGATGGAAGAGGAGGAGAAGGAGGAAGTGTTTGCTTAAGAATGCAGTTGCATTCCTCCTTATTTCTCCTGCTGCTTGCTCTTGATAATGAGAAGGTTTTAGATGTTGATGATGTCTGGCATACTTATTGGCCAGACACAGTTTGGACTGGAGGCTATTAGCTCATTTTCCCGTGACTGAAGCTGGAGCATGTAGCAATGCAGGTCATGATCTGATCTGTCTAGAAAGTCTCTCAAAAGACTTGACTGAAGCCTCTGTTGAGATTCTCTGTCAGACAAGTCTGATTCTTACTAGTTTGTCTGCTGAATCTCTTGATCTGTTCTGTGGCACCTTTGTTATAATGAGCCTCTGTTTCTCACCTCTTCTGGTGCTCTCATTCTTCTCTGTATAGTAACTGTTCCTCACACCAATTGTTTCTCTGGGGGCCCTCCCAATGTAGAATCTCAGTGATTCCCTCCTCCCCTACTTTCTTCTCACCCAAAGCATGCGGTTGTCTGGCCCTTTCCCTGTGCTTTTATTGCAACAATTCTACAGGTATACTGATAAAACTTTCCTTTCTCATGATTGCTTCTTCAGCTTCTCCTTTCCATCCTCTTCTCAGTGCCACATTATCCTCAGAACACAACACACTAGGGGTCACCCATTAGTTGTAACGTTGATATCTGTTACCTGTGTGTGAGGTGATACAAGCTGAGAAGTTTGATCAGACAGCTTTTACAGTAGATTGCCCATACCATTAACTGAGATCATACAAAACCACAGCTGCTTTAATGTGATTCAAGCTCTGGCAAAATGCCGTCATCCAGCCCTCTTCACTCTTGTTGGTGGGTTTTTTTGTTTCATTGAGGTTTTGTTTGTTTTATTGTGGTTGTGGGATTTTTCTGTTTCACTCCTGTCCCATGCAAATGTATCTCCCAGCATACAGGGTTAGCTTCCAAGGATCAGGCTCTTTGGGTCTGGAGACCCTTCTCAGCTGCTTGCTGAAGCTGGCCTGGTTGTTCTGCAATAATTGTATTTTCATCAAGAGAAGGGAATATATCTTGTGGGTACATAGCTGTCATTGGCCTGTGAAATATCAGACCTAATTTCTAGTTTTGGCTCCATTGAACACTTGTACATTTTCTACTAGTCAGTGACTGGATAAAGCTTTATCAACAGGGATGCCAGTCTTAGTCTTCTGTCTCCCAAGTGAGTTTGTGTTGGAGTGACAATTCTCACTTAGCGTTGGTAATTTATTCAATTTGCTTCAACATGCCATAGACTCAAGCAATACGTTCTGAATCGGGTCGATTTGGACACTACAGCAAAGTGTAAAAATAATGCAAGCTAACGTTGTGTTCTGGGGGGCAGGCATGGATAAAATACCAGCTCCTGGAAATACTGTGGTCCAGTCTGATTCAGCCTCTCATATAGGCAGAGCATCATTGCAAGCATGCTGCTTATTTTGGCTCTTGTGAATCTCAGCTGTGGTCTGTATGTCTCAGAGTTATTGTGTCTCTAAATTTAAAGTGCTTTTCTTGACAGCTGAAAGCAATCTACAAAGAGCTGAGTAAACCTATGCTGAGATAAAAAAAGAGGCAGCTCTTTCTCACCTGCCAAGACTTCCAGTGCTAAATGTTTTTGCAGTTTCATTGTGCTCTGCCAAGCATCATGGGTTTTTTTTCCAGATGCCGTTCTTTCACCGATGTGTTTAAATCAGTGAAAGCTTCTTGGTATTAAGTATTTCCCTTTTGACATTGAAGCCATTTCCCCAGATATCAAAATAAATGTGTTGGAAGGCTCCTGTTTTTATGAATGTTGGCCACAAGTAATTTTTCAAGATGGTGGGACATCCTGGTTGAAACAATAGATCTGCAGTTGTAGTTTAGTGATGTATAAAACATATTGATATAGAGCAAAAAATATCCTTTGCAGATGCTTGGAAAAGGTCTAGTGGAGTATTTTATGTTTAAATCATGATGCGCTGAACTTGTACTATTTCAGTGAACTTCCAGAGGACAATACATGGCTTTAGAACTCAAAAATGCCACTTTTACTGACTAACATCTTGGCAAACTCTCCTGGAAGCCTGAAAGCTGTTGCAACCAGGGCTCCCAGCTTCCTCCCTTGCTGCCACCCTCTGACCATTGTGAACTTGAGACTTTCCAGACTCTCTGAAGAGGTCGCTGCACTGGCTGCTGGCAATACTAGACACCCTGCTATATGATTATGGTTTTTTGCTGCTCAACAGATTCTTAACAACAGCTGCTAAACTGACTGGATCCTTGTGAATTTTCTAGTTGAGGCTGGTCAGTGGTGTTGTAGCAGCATCGTAATCTCAGCATTTTTAAAAACTGCCTGCATCTTCAGCTAATGATCCTCAAGTGATCACATTTTTTTGGGAAATGCAGCCTGAAAAGATTCAGCCTGTAAATAATTTATGTGTTTCAAAACTCTTCCCAGGTTGAGAGAACTTGTTTCTGGCAAAAGCTGTCTGTTTTCTGATGTGTCCAGTGTGTCCACAAAAGGAAAAAAAATCTCAGGCTTGATAAACCACTGGACCTGATCCAATGCTCTGCTTAGTTTGGAAAGGATATAAACCTTTAACTGACTTGATATGAGGTGCCGGCCCAAGGCTAATGTGAGAACGTGTGGCAGTGAGAACAAGCAGCATAGGCATTTGGAGCATTTTAAAGCCTGCCAAGTATTGATCAGTGAAGGGTGGGAGTGAGTGGAGAAGCATTTCAATTTGGCATCCATATGTGATTCTGATGCTGTCACAGTGAATTAGCAGCACTTTCTTTTTCCTGTAGTCCATCTCGGGCTTTTGTCCTTGAAACATCCCCTTTGTCCGTGTCTACTTGTTAAAAGACAAAGTGGGGAAAAAAGCCACAACCCAAATTCACAGAACTTGTTCCCCCAAAAAGCCTGATTGTGTTATGCTAGTATCCTCTGAATGGAGACTCTGACAGTAGTGAACTATCACTGCTGAAGACTGTTACAGCACAAATGTTATAGGGGAGTCAAGCTATAATTACTCATTTGGTACAGTCACTTAATCCACTAATGGGGAAAAATGGGGCAACAGTTTAAGAAGGCAAGGGACCTGACAGAAATTATTAAATCTACTGTGATGATTCGTTTTGATAGTCTCTCTTGACCAAGTACATGCTTCAGCTAATGCAACAGACTTAATGCCTCTGGTAATTAGAGCAAGAAGTGATGGGTCATCATTAGCAACTGCAAACTAAAGGTTGTATTTCATCTGGAAGGCAGCATCTTCAGCAGGGCTTATTTGTTGCCACTGCAGATCATCTGTGAATCACAAGTAGTCCATTGGACTGACTCATTTGTGTGATTTAGTAGAGTCTTTTTAATACATGCTTACTGTTCCGTGTGAGTAGCTTTTCTAAATAGTTGCCAAACAGAAAAAGGCATGATATTGAACTTCCCCACGCAGTTGATGCTACTGCACTTATCTACATGATGTTGATTTCCTTAGTGTTGTGCAGTTCACAGTTCAGATTATTTTGAAATCAAAGAATGGTTCAGATTGGAAGGGACCTTAAAGATCTTCTAACCCCCTTGTCATGGGCAGGGACACCTTCTACTTTACAGGTTGCTCTAAGCCCCATCCAACCTGGCCCTGATCACTTCCAGGGATGGAGCACCCACGACGTCTCTGGGCAACCTGTGCCAGTGCCTCACTACCCTCAAAGGGAACAACTTCCTAATGTCTAATCTAAGTCTACCCTCTTTCATGACAGATTTGATTGTCGGTTTGAAATATATTAGTCATATCTATGAAACTAAAGAGTGAAGAAATTAAAGCCAGGCAAGTGTGGAAAGCAGCACTAACTGGCAGCTTCAGAAGATAGGAGAGCCAATCTAATACCATTCAAGGTATATATTCACAGAATACTTTCATGTGGATTTCACAGATCCACAATCACACTCAGTTCTGGATATTGCCAAAGGCATGAATGAAGATGATATATCATAGATTCAGTATTTTTGCAGACACTAGGAAATCCTTAAATCCTCGTGAAATACTGATAAGCAAATGAAGGCACAGGTACAAAGGAAATTACCCACAAACTGAACTCCAGTACAAGGTGCTATGAGGTTGGCACTGAAAGAAAACAAACAAGAAAATATGATACAGCTAAATCATTTTTAAGCCTCTTTCAAAAATCAAAAGAAAAGAAAAGGACTCAGAGGTGTCAGAAAGGTTGCCATTCTCTGTGTGGATGGGAATCTCCTTAAAAACAAGTATATGTGGGAAATTTAATGTATTAAGCTAACAAAGCTCAAAAGCTCTTTGCAGAGCTGAGATCCATGATCTCTGATGGACTGTGAGCTAACTAGAACTGAAAAGGCCTTTTCTGTTCACGTTTCCAAGTCATTGCCTGGCTTCATCATGTGCTTTATATCGCCTTGAAGCAGTTATGAGCTTTTCCTGTCGGTTCAGTCCATGGCTGGCTCAGCAGTCAGGCTGACACTTGGGAGAGCTGGACAAGAATACATTGCCCTGGCTGATACTCTGTGAAGACAAATATCTGTGGCAGGCCATAGCTTCCCCTGCTCAGGGAGTATTATCTATGTGTAAGCTACTCAAAAAGCACCTGTTAGCCAACATTCTCCTTCAAGGAAAAGGATATGCTTGGTCCTGGAGAGAGTAAGATAGTGACTATCCTGAGCGACTAGAGGACTGTTCTTTCCCTCTGTGCTTTTTGAAGAGTGAGAAACAAGAAACTGCCTTTCTTTGCTCCCTCTTGCTGGTGTACCTGGGGCATTGTTGTTGTAGGCTCAGAGGAAGTGTTCTCTCAGGAGATTGTGTTTATTAGCGTTTGGAGCTTGAGTCCATCTTGGGTTTTTTCTCTGTTTGTAGTCTTACTTTCCTATACAGGCACAGTCAGGACAGATGCCCCTTGAAAATGACTAGCCTGGAGCATGAGTTTGCTTCTGTAGTTTTGGTGGTTAATTTGAGTAAATAAACAAATGAAAGCAATCTAAAAATCTTGATCTTTGAGTGGGGTGAACTGCAAAAGCCATGACTATCAGCTGAAGTTATGGAGTTAGACTAGATGATCTTTCGAGGTCCCTTCCAACCCTTATGATTCTGTGAAGGTTTCACTGCCACACCACCACTTCAGCTCAGCATATCTCACTGGAGGAGATTCTATCCACTTTTATATCTGCAGTTGTCTCTCTGTACTCCCTTTTCCCCATGTTCTTTTCTGATGCAGTTTTTTACCACAGCAGTATTTCCTTCTCACACATGGTTATCTGCCTCTATTTTTCTTCTGTGTTCTGTGCTATCTGGTCCTCATGTGACAAACAAGGGTCCTTGTGATATCTGTCCTTGACGAGATCAAGACTGGCTGCTGTCTCCCAAACCAGCATGCTGCTTTTCACTTTACAGAAGACCCTGTTGTCACTCTAATCTGTACTGTTTTGCTGTTGGAGTAAGGGCCTTTGTGCTTGCAGTGTTTTCTGTCACTCAGATACTCGTCCTTATAAGTAACACAATAAAATCCACAGGTACTCGGTGCAAGTTTTCCATCTACTATGATCTCCTGCATCCAGTTCTTGTAACTGGATTCTTTGAAGTCCAAGGAAATTATGAAGCAGCAAATTCTTACAGCTGGAGCAAGGAGTTCTTGGAGTCAAGAAAAGCTGTGTTCGATACTTTCTTGTTTCTTTTTCCTCTGCCATGTCCTCCTGCACCTCCTTAACAGTAATAATAAATGAGAGTTATTTATTCTCTTCAGATATCTGCAGGACTAGACATGAACTATTGCTTGGGTCCTTGGACTTCAGCATAAACTTGTACTTAAACATGCTTGAACACAAACCAAAGAGATGGTCCAAGGCTTTATACCACCTTCCCTCACTATGAGAGGGGGAAAACTGTGGACGTCTAGACCTTCTTGGGGAAGTGCTTCCCAATAAAACTTGCTTTAGCAGGGAGTTGGATTAGATGATCGCTAGAGGTCCTAGTCAACCCTTACTATTCTGTGATCCTATGAAAAGGATTATAAACATCAAGTAGATAAGAAAAATGACTGAACCTCCTTCACCTGTCTGCCAGCAGCTCTGGATTCAGATAAGCTGTCTTGAGGAGACACCTTATAGGTGCAAGAAAGAGAGACCCTTAATCTCTCCTTGCTTCCTAATACATATCTGAGGTTCTGTATATTAATGTAATGTATGGTATCAGGAGTGTTAAGGAATTTGTCTTCTATGTGTACAGCTGGCTGTCTGAAGGGACACAAGGGGGTTCATGTTTTAGGGACACACTTTTAACGGAATCTGACTGTGTAAAAGTCTCGTTCTTCTCCCTTGCACACTCTGCTTAGACTTCATCCTGTCCAACCTACCGGTACATGTCCTTTCTAACCTATTGGTCTGCTCACATTCTTTCAGAACCTGCCTTTTGTCTAGCTTCCTTAGCACAGCCAGCATACACTGCTTAGCCCCTCAAGTGAAAGTCAGCTATTAGGCCTGGAAGTGAGCAAGGATGAGTTCCCTAAAAATTGAGAGGCTCATCTTTTTTCAGTGTCCAACTCTGATTTTGGAAGTAAATGCCTACCTGCTTTTGTGAAGGGAGTCCTCAAGTCTCTCAGCAAAGAGACGAAGGCAGATGCCTGGGAGGTGCAGAGAAGGATTTGATTTCTAGATTCTAGGGGATCAGATGTCATGCAGGTGTTGGTAGTCCATTAATGTGCTTAGTATTTGGCTGTTCGTGAGGAATGTCAAGAAGGATAACTAGCAGCAACGGTAGCACTCAGTGCCTACCCAAGTGTTGCCTTTTGTTGGCTGCTGTAGAGGTAATTATCAGTCAAGGGATGACAAAGTTCAGTTTCCAGGGGGAAATAATGATTTTACTCAAAAGTGGACTGTGCATTCTTTAATGAGAGACAGTTAGTAGAGTGGGATCTCATCTCTGTCACTCCCTTCTATGGACTGATGTACCCTTTTTTTCTGAAAGCCACCAACCCTCACTGGATCAATGAGGCCTGATCAATTGTTTTTGCCTCTGAATTATCCATATGGAGTTGTTAGCTGAGCTGCTGGCAGAAAATGAGAGACAGCTTTCTGACTGTTTACTGTAAAGAAAGCAAAGCAAACTGCAGGAGGGGACAGGCTGCAGGATATTTACTGTCAATACAGCCGGAGAGAGAGAGGAGATATAAGGAGAGGGAAGCAGAGGCTGCAGACTGCAACCCAAATGAATTATCTGAGTAAAACAACCTGCGCAGTTTCAGAGTGAAAGTGGATGAATTTAAGTCAACAAGGGATAGCTGAGGGTGCCTAACAAATGGTTTAGTGAAGGGCTAGTGAGGTGGGGAACTTGTGGCATGCAGAATAATAATGCTGTGCCCGAATCTGCAGTGCAATCTGAAAGGTGCTTCCAGACCTGCCCTGAGACAGAGCAGCAGCTGGGATATTTTTGTGTGTGCCTGCATGCAAGACCCACCATTTAAAAGTAATAAGATGAATAATAATGATTGAACTTAGAAAATAACAATTCAAGCTAGTTGTCGAAAGCAGCTGGATATCACCACTGTAAATCAGACCAAGGAAAAAAACCCAGTAATTTTAAAATAGACATAATCCATTACTTCTCTCTCCTTTTTCTTCTCTCTCCTCCTTGATCCACAGAGGAATTACATGACCTGAGCTTCACGGTGCAAGAAGTTGCTAAACAGCTTGCTCTGAGCATCCCTCTGTTTCCAGAGGCAGGTGAACAAGTGAAGAGTGAATTCACACTTTGGAGAGCAGCAAAGACCGTCTTGCCATGAAACCATTCACAGATGAAGATGTAGAAATGTACATCCAGAGCAAGGTAAGGCTTTATCTGTCCAGATTTTCTGTCTCCCACACTAGGTGTTGATTCTGAAGGGTGCCAAACTTGACAGTTAGTTGCTTGCCTGCTGTCTTCATTTCTGAGACAAGATTGGCTGAAGTTTCATGAGAACTGTATTTCTAATGAGATGTGTAGGTTCGTGTTGCAAAATGTTAACAGGGATTTCAGCCGGTAGCCTCTTTTTTCAGGGTGCTTGTCCTCTTCTTCAGATGTCCTGAATTTTTACTCTTAATGTGGAATTCCAGATTGCCAGATTGCCGTTCCTTAATCCTAAGGAAAGGTCCTCACCTCTCTCCTTATCCAATGGTCTTGGCTTGACAGAAACAAAACCAAAGCCACAGCAGATATAGCCTCTCCATTGCACACAGGAACTAGAGAGAGACAGAAATTGTTAGAATTCATTTATAGGTCTGTCAAGTCAGCAATAGATACTTCACTATATACTGTGATTAAAATAACATGTCTCATTAGCACATGCAAGCTGGTACCACATTTTT
Organism: Urocolius indicus; assembly: GCA_013401255.1. Taxonomy (NCBI): domain Eukaryota; kingdom Metazoa; phylum Chordata; class Aves; order Coliiformes; family Coliidae; genus Urocolius; species Urocolius indicus. The sequence goes on from WBNH01010277.1 coordinate 133,563, forward strand.
TATTTTATGAGGTATTCCAAAACTTTTTTTTTCCTAATTATGAAATGAAATAAAACAGAATAACGTCACCCACGAAACAATATCGTTTAACAAGTAACTCTGAGCCATAACATCTTTTAAAGCTGACAGGTTTCATCACAGTGCTTAGCTGGATCCTGCTTTAGTCTACTTTCCCTGACTAAATGCAAGACAGCAAAGTGAAATATAAATTCAAAATGGAAACCCAAAGGGCTTTCTTTTCTGTAAAGGATGAAATATTCTGGTACCATGAAGGGGCTGGTAAGAAAAGTTTGTTTTCTCTGGGGAAATGTTTTGGTGTAGGTGTGTTTCTGTGAGAACGTTCATTTTGAGCCATACAATATTTTTCACTGGAAAAATCATTCCATCAGAATCTGTTCAGTGAGCTGTAACAGTGAACACTTCTCTGAAGATTTATAAATGAAAGCTACAGAGGAAGGAACAGAGGGAAGCCATGCACAGGAAGATGCTCATATGACAGCCATAAGTACAGGGAACAGAAGCAGAGTGTAGTTAAGTGAAGCTCATAGTTGCCAATATTTTAGGTTATACTGAAAATCTGTTTTCTAGCAGCCTTCCAGCTCTGCTAGATTCCTAGTTTCTGCCTGCTCCCGAGTCTCTTGTCCAAGTGAGGCTGCCTAACCTTCAGGCAGCCTCAGTTCTACTTGTCAAATTCTGCCTGGTTTTGAATATAGGTCAACCACCTGGTGCAATGCATCTCAATGATACCACAGATTTCCTCCTTAAGCCACTCAGCAAAGGAAAAACTCAAGTGCATATACATGAATGTGACTGGATAAATAAGAACAAACCCAAATGTTCTTAACAATTCCCAGTAAATCCCAGTCCTCCTTTTTTCTGTATTAAAACCTTAGTTGACCTTGTTGGCCTGGTTTTGTGCATTGCTTTTGGTATGATTTCAAAAGTTCGAGCCTGGTAAGGGAAATGCCAGTAGGTGGTAGAAGTGGCTGTCCAGCAAAGAGCCTAGTCTGTTTTCTCCTCACAACATGTCTATGCTGGTGCTAAAGACGTCTTAGATAAATGCCTTTGCTCTTCAGAAGCTGCATTTGCTCACTCATAATCTGTCTTCTGATTTTTATGCTTGCCTTTCTGTAGGTTTTCTCTTCAAATAGCATGACTGGGGAGCTAATTAACATTAGCAACAGTTAACACCATCTGTCACATGCCCTTTGTTCTTTTATCCCTGACTCTGTGATGAGAAGTACATGCAGAAGGTGTGTAGTGGTGCCTTCCTTGACAGAGTTTTTTTTTTGAGAGTCTATACTCTCTTAAAGATTTCATGGCAATTGCTGTGTCTTAGCCAGTAAGTGATGAAAGAGGCACAACTAATGAGGCTAGGCTGGATTGGATGGATTCTTCCAGTATACTGGAGATGGCAGAAAGTATTTCTAGTAGATGACCCATAGAGAGAACGCAGCATGAGCAAGGTGTACAGAGGCACTTTGATCTCTGTCAGAGCTGACCCACAGTGGTTGTATACTTTCAAAAGAAAAGGTCTGGTTTTTTGTGTCCAAAAGCTCTTAGAGGTGGACAATTGTCTCTACCACTCATTCACTTGTTAGAGAAAGCATTTAGATATGCTGTTGAGCATGTCAAACTCTATTGGACTGCTCTGAGGCGTTCTTCTGGAGAAATAAAAACATATCAGAGAAAATAGCTATTAGCTGCAGATGGAGAAATGCTGTAAATGAAAGCTGAAATGAAAATGAACATGAGCAAAAATTTTTCAGGGTAAATAAAAAAAAAAAAGTACATGGAAGCCAGCTAAAATTGTTTTGGAGACCAAGAATGAATTGGAATGAAGAAAAGGGGGAATTACGAAGGAATTTAAAGAGATTGCATAGAAAAAAGGGCCGGATCACTGGAACCGGTTGCCCAGATGGGTTCTGAATTCTCCTTCCCAGGGGACATTCAAAACCCACCTGGATGAGTTCTTCTGTGACCTACTCTAGGTGGTCCTGCTCTGGCAGGAGAAGTGGACTAGATGATCTTTCAAAGTCCCTTCCAGCCCTTAAGATTCTGTGATTCTGTGACTACGTGTTTTTAACATAGCAAAGAATCATGATGTCAAGAGCACAAGAGAGCCCAGAGAAGGGAACATGATAGTGCTGTCTGATGTATTTCCCATTTCCAGATATCCATTCAAGCTTAGCAAAAATATTATTAACTACTTTGGCTGGGTAGGAGGTATTCAGACTCTGGTCATCTTCAAATTCAGTGTTAGTCAATTGCTATTCATTGGTTAGCTGGTCATTTTCAGTCCATTGTATGGCTTCTTGTTGTGCAGAAGTAAATCTGTCACATCCCACGGCTTGAGGACACATTTCTACACACTTGAGTGTTTTGTCTGACAGTTCAAAATTTGACATAAAGGTGGAAGTGCTTTTCAGTGGTACTTTCTAAAAGGGGGAAGAGTTTTTAGACACTGAAGAAGACGCTAAGCAAGCAGAATACAGGAGGAGTTTTAGAATAGAATCACAGAATGGTTTGAGTTGGAAGGGATCTTTAAAGATCATATAATGCAACTTTCCTCCTGTAGGCAGTCTTGTCTTTCCTTAGATCAAGTTGCTTAAACTCCTGTTCAACCAGACTTTGAATACTTCCAAGGATGAGGCATCTGCATCTTGTCTGAGAGACTTGTTCCAGTGTCTCATCACTCTCTTTGTAAAAATTTCTTCCTTATGCTTTGCTTCCTTTTGCTTTGGTCTTTGATAATAACAAAAGACTGTAGCAATTCTATTTGAGTGTGGCTATTATGCTTGATCATTCACTTTAGCTAAGTTGTTAATAATCTAACACTCTTGTTTCATACCTGCAAATAGCCCAGTTGGGGTTTTAGTTCTAGATTCAGGTGGGTTTTGATTTTGTGATCTAGCTTCTTCAAACTTCCCACCTGTTTCTAATTTTTTTTTCTTATCTCTAAACAATGAGACTTAGTAGCATATAGTGAGGAAAAAGCAAAACCAAGATGAAATGAAAACCAAAGTCCAACCAAATGAGACAAAGCATTAAGATGCAACAAAGCAGCAATAAACAGTCTTCATATCTCATTCTGCATAGGTAATTCTGGATGAATAAGTAATGAGGAATACGTTCATTAACTTAATTCACAGTATCCGAATCTCTTTCTCACTTTGGTAAATGTGTAAGGATCATTGGGATATATTTAAATGTCCTTTACTCACATGGTTCCTTCACTTTGCTCCTTGTTTGTATTTCAACCATCCCATTATGCTCCATTCATTTTTAGTCATATGTGAAGGTTTAGGTTCATCTTATATTTTCCTGAGTTGTCCATCCTTCACCTCAGTTCTTCCAAGATTCAGACCTTCCACTGAAGTAATTTTCAATAAATAATTATGCTGCTATTGCTTGAATTGAAGAACTATCCATCAAGACACACAAACACACATAGTCCTCAGTGGGGGACCAGCTTTGGAAAGAAACTTTCTCACCTAGGATTAGGCTGTCAGTTGTATTTCAGATATGGAGACAATGTTGATACTTTCAACGTGTAATATAGGTATCTAAATGCTGCCATACGTATACCTGCAGCCTGAGTAATGCAGAGTATCTGTAATTCTTGAAGTCTTAGTCAGCTCTTAGGATGAAGTATGATCCTGTCTCTGAGAATGGCTAGTATATGTAAGGGAATAACTGGGTGTTCTGCATCAAATGGATAAAGAATGAGCCTGTAGATGGATAGTAGCAAATTTATCCATGTGGTAAACTCCTTCCCTTCCATCCAATGGCATTGGCATGGCAATATCAATTACCACTCAGCAGTCTTTAGTACTGGCCTTTTGGTGTTTACCAGCTCTGTCTCGTGGTAAGTTGGTTGCAACACACGGGGAAAAAACAAGTTTTATTCCCAGTGCACCACAGATACAACTTTTTGGGGATGTTTGAAGTTGATTGTCTATTTTCCACTGGAGACAAAGACTGCAGTTACCTGTAATATGAAGTGTCTTTGTTGGAACTGCCAGGTGGAACGGCGACATTATCTGGTTTCCAAAGCAGTGGAGGAGGTGCAGAAAGTCATCCAGCAACTGACAGCTGAAATTGGATACAAGGCCACGCGATTCCAGGCCATCTCCAGCTCTGGCATTCACAATGAAAATATTAAGGTATGAACAGGAGCTCTAATGTACCCTCTGGCAGCTTGTAGGCAAGCAGTATTTCTTCACTGTGTGTTTATATGGCCCGGTATGTCACCCAGTACACCACAGACAATCTGTTTGACACTTCACTGTGGAACTGGACACTAACTTGTGGACACCTTACAGCTAGAGGACCATAGGAGAGGAATGGATAAATCAAAGAGAGCTTCTTTTTACAGCTGCTGCTTTTACAAAGAGCGTCTATTGCCAGAGCTGTCAATCAAGCAGAAGCCAAAGCTCTTTGGAAGACAGCAAGAAAAAACTTGTACAGCAGTAGCATAAGAAGAAAAAAACTGCTCATGCTTTCAAGAGCTATGACTCATATTTTTCACAGGTGGAAAACCTGTCATCTCATTAAAAAAAAAATCAGAAATCCTTCTGCTCTGAACATTAGAAAGCTCAGAAAAATATGGTTTTCCTTGGTCGTGGATTGGAACTTCTATTTGACTTCTATTTAGTGGGAGAAGCTAAATGCCTCCCCATTTTAAATGATCGAATACTGAAATAAAGATGTCCTGTCCCAGCTGCAACAGGAAAAGGCTGTTAATTTCCTGTGAGTACTTAACATGAGAATGACTAGTGTCAGCATCTAAGAAACAATCACAGCAATGGCAAGCTCAGATGAAAATGATCTTTTTCACCTGAGTAGCTCTGCTATGTCAACCCTTGTACTGAAAAGCAGCCAGGTAATGGATTGAAGCACATCAAACAGGTAAAAGCATGAAGCATCCTTTGCAGCTGTCTAGAATTGAAAGGGAAGAATGCCAAGCTGCTGGAAGGGTATGGGGGTGGAGGCAGAATGTAATCATTCAGTCTGCATTGTGGCTGTTGCTCTAAGGGCAAACACGTTCAGATCTATATATTTTGTGGAATTTCATGTATCCTAGGGCATGTGGTCTTGCCAATGGGAATGACCCCAGTGAGGTGAAATGGTGTCACATCATGGTCCATGTGTTCTTTAGTGACATTGTCTGCCATCCACCTCTCATACTGGAACAAGCCTGCTTGGCTCCTGAGGTCTGACAGGACCAGGGTCAGGGTAAAATTGCTGATCTGGAAAACAAAGCAGAACGTAACCAAGATGATCTGTTCTAAGCAGTAATTTGCTATTATGATAGGCTGATCTGAACAACTTCTAGGTAAAATAAATCTTCAAAATGTGTTTTCTTAAAATGATAGATTTGTTATTCATACTTAACTGAACTCAGTGCTATAAATCTGTGGAAGTGACACTAGGAGGGCCTGGCTAACTTTGTCATGTAGGTATGGAAGAGCAAAGAATGGGTTAACACAAAAACTCTTTTGCTTGAGCTGTCTTGCTTCCAAAAACTAGAATCTTTGATATCATCACTGACATAACCTAGGGGACACTTGCATCAATGGAAAGCCAACGTATTAACTATTCGGTGTTTAATCATGCAGCATCTTTTTTACTGTCAACTAAATTGACAGTGAATTTTCAAAACTTTCAGCTTCTGGTTAAAGAAATAAGTTTAACACGGTGAGGGGAACTAGATTTGTTGAGAAGCTACGAGCCTCCTTCTAAAATATGCAGGGCTGGATGCCAAAAGTCAAAACCTTGAATAAGATGCTTGATAAAAAAAAAAATCAGATTAACAAAAGGCAATATTTTACTTTTAAGTGTTTGTTTTAGTTGTGGCCCATCATTTGTACAGCTGTCAACTGTGTAGGGCTGATGCAAAAGCTGTGAAGGCTTCAGTAAGGCGTAATGAGAAGGCTGGTTCAGAGTAATTACTAGTAGGGCATTGCCAAGTGTTTAACTAATCGTGGTGGGGAGGTGGTGATGGTGGTGGGGATTTTCCTTTAACAAACAGGCTTAGAGGAAGCTTGTGGATTTGCTCTGTGAATGAATGACTTGGCACATGCTTTCTCTCTCTTCCTCCTACTTCTATTTTCCTGTCTCTGCTTCTATCAGGATCAGCCAGCTTTACTGGCCAAGTGGTCAGCTATGCTTCGGGGGAAGCGCCCGTTCCACCCATCCATCCAGGTACAAAGCATTCCTGTCACCTGGTGCCTGCCCTTCTGTGTGCCTGATTCCTCCCCGCCCCNACCCACCTCACTTACCTTTCTGTGACTATTTCATCCTCTCTGCAAGAGACTTGCTTTTTTATTTTCTCAAAGCATAAATATTCCATTTCTAACCTAATGTTTCTGCCTCCCTGGGATTATCCTGGCCAGGATTGGAAGAATGAGGCTGTATTTAATTCTTACAGTGTACTGCAGACAGGTTTTTAATACAGCACAATTGACCCTAAGTTACACACCCTAGAATCTGAGGCTCTTGAATAAGTCTGTGACGTGCTGGGGCCTGTGATCTGCATATCATACACTAAGATCATTGTGTGACACAGCGTAGGTGTGGGACTGGGATTTGTTGGGCCAAGAAGACACCAGCTGCCCAGCTTCACAGTGCTATCCTCAGTGTTGTGATTTCTGTTGTTTCCTGGTAAGCCTCAGGTGGAAGAATCTTGTGACTTGTATTTGAAGGCAGTTGCAAAAACATCTGCAGCCCTTTACTGAGTGCCAGTGCATACAAGTCAGTGTCTTGGCATGGGAAGGAATGGTTGTTTATCTGCAAATGTGGCCAAGGCAGTGAGATAAGCAAATGCATGACAGCCATTGTAGTTTTTCCTTTATGGAGCCCAGCACTTGGAGCTGCTCACAGGATTTCTCAGTCCCACCAAACCTGTTGTGCAGGTCAGCTCAGTCTGCAATATCATTCTTCCAGTATCCTCCTGCCTTTAGATGGTTTATATCTGACAAAAGAAAGGCTTTCTGGTGTTTCCTTTGCCATTTCTGTGCCTCTTGCTGGCGGTCTTTTGCATTGCAGATCTCTTGCCAGACAAAAAAACATCTCATGGGAGAGGGAGCCAGGAGGTGAGCATGACAAGGTAGCAGTGAGCACGCCATGGTCCCTGAGTGAGGCAGACCTAGGGAAAGCAGCTGGGGTCAGATGAGAGTCTGTATTGTCAGGCAAAAAATAAGGCAAATCTGAGGTCAAGCCAGGAGGACTCTCTGAGTCCATGTCTGACCCTGACCCCTAACAGTAAACCAGGGTTAGATGCAGTGCACTGACTGCCAGGCAAGTCCCATAGCAGCCAGGTAGACCTGAGGTGAGGCTGGGAAGGTAGTCTGCAGATAGGACAACAAGATCTATGGCTAGAGACCAGCACTCCTGTGATGTGGCCTGGTGCTCAGATGAAGTGGAGATCCCAGGCATGTGGACAGAAGTTGTAGGTAGAAACCCCAGAAAAGCTGCGTGGGGCTGTCAAAGCCTTTTAGTGCCCTCAGGACCCTGACACCTCTGCAGTTATCTTTTAAATCATCTGAGTGACCAGAAAAGCTACCAGAATGTTTTGGATTATCACAGGAGAGTGACAAGGGTGTTTCTTTCACTTCAGGGTAAGAACCTTCACATCTTGCTTGTGCCAATGTAGGTTAGGCTTGGTAGCAAGTGGAGTTAAAAAGCTCTGTGTCAACACAGTAAAAGTCTGAAGGAATTTGAATGCCCTCTCTGAATACCACAATTGCCAAATGCTTCCCAATTAGTGTTTGGAGATGTCCTCACACCATTTCTGGCTTCTACTCTGCAGGAGCTGCGATTTCATACAGTATGGCTGGCCATGACCTCAGTGTATTTGTGACAGTGCCACTGCCTGTGGAGGTTCAGGCATGTCACTTGCTTCATGTTTCTGTCTCTTAAAGGACAGTCATGTAGAGTGAAAAATGCTTGTCAAATGAGTAGGATATAGTCTTGTTTTACTCATGTCTATAGTGGACTTTTAAAGAGATCAGAAAAGTGCACTTCTTGCCATAGTTAGTACTATTGAGCTGTAGGCTTATTCTGGTAACCATTCTGAGGCAATAACTTGCACTATTTTGTTTCCCTTTGCTGGATCTCAAAACATGCTCTCTAATGCTTTCCTGCTCCTTGGCAGCTGCTAGATATTGCATCCTGTGCAATTGAAGAATAGAAATGACAAGGAATGGGGGAAACCATGACAAGTGTGGTGTCAAATCAGTCAGTGTGTTCTTGTCTTCTATGGACTATGGCTGTCACATCAGACTCCTAAGACAATTTTTGTTTAGTCTTCAACACAGGCATGGAACAGGTCCTGGCTGTATTCAATCGGTCCCATTGTACCATCGTACTTCTCTCCAAAGCCTACAGTTTTAACTATTATTTCCTTAACCCTCTTTTCCTCACTTTAGTTAGGCTCCTGGATTTGCCCTTGTCTCCTGTCTCAACCTCTCTGCATTCTTCTAGGTCTTAGCACCCAGCCAGTTCCTCATCACAGTCCCTCTGCGTGGTCTGACTGGGTACAGGGAATGCCAGGTACGGCACTGGCGGTATTACACCGTGCATGGAGCCAAGCTCCTCTCCTCCGTGAGGGACCCCGAGGAATTACATCAATGGCTGGAGGTGGAGCAGTTCTCAAAAAGCCTTCAGCAGTGGCATGAAAAGGATGTGAACATCGAAGGTGATCTGGTTCCAGCCAAAGTCCTTATCATCTTCCGGGATCTGGTGGAGAAGTCCATTATCTCCTGTAACCTCTCCAGTGAGTTGAGTGGGGACAGGTATGAGGGGAAATGGCTGTCTTTGGCAGCTGATAAAGGGAAGCCAGCACACACAAAGTGTCCATTGGCTCATGTGATCAGAAGTTAAGAAACAGCAAATCTCTCCAAAATCAGGTTGCATTTAGCCCCTTGCAGCGATGCACATAGACCTGCACTGAAGACAGAATTAAATAGATCTTGGGTTCTGCATACCCAAGATGTTGTTCCTTTCTTAGGAGTTTGGACGGGGTCTCCAGCAACATCGCCCTCACAGTTCCACCAAGATGCCACCCAGATTTTTCAGAAAGTTTGGGAAAAATCTTTTTTTCTGCTACAGCACCTGCAATATATCAAGACTATCAAGGAAGCTAGCATAGGAAAACTGACTACAAGGAAGGTTCATATGCCAGAGGAGAAAGTTCTTGAAGATGCATATAGGGCAGATAATGCTCTGAGGAATCCTTAGCTGCCCATAGCTTTCCAGCATGGGGTGGTGGGAACTAAGTAGAAGAACTTCTTAAATCCCGTTGGACAAGTGCTCTTTTCCCCAGTGTCTGGGCTACTCCAGTCCTGTCCGGCAGAACTAGACTCAGAAAGATTTCTTTCAGTAGTGGTGCTGATCTCTCTGTAAGCAATCCAATGTGCCTGTTTATTTCCTGCAGCTATTACACTAGAAACGCTGATCACTGACATAATGCAATCAGTGGTGCATGCAACATGCCTTCATAGCTCCAACATCTGTAGCAAGATGCTGCCTGAACAGTGATGCTTAATTATTAGCATCCTAGAGGCACATTATAGACTTCAGCTAATGAACACTTGGCTTGGTATGAGCTAAACAGTCTATGTCCATCTTTTCACAATGAGATACTGTGAAATGATCAAATCCAGACTGCAATGCCTCTTCTCATAGCACATTTCCAGGATGACTTTACTCATCAGCAGCCTGATACCTGAGTCTTCTGTATTCCACCGAAACAGGAGCCATTCCCGCTCATCTGAATGCACACTGAATTTTAGTCATGTGAGAGGACATGTTAAAGTCAAGCTTACCTAGATCCTTGCATTCTTTCAGGAAATATTTGTTATCATAGAAATGGAAAGGTTGATAGGAATGAAATCTCCTCATTGAGGATCACAGAAAGGGCCAGATGGATTGATTCGTGTCTGAGTTTACCTAAGTGAAGGTCATGGTGCTCAAGTGAAAACCATCCGTTGAGTCTAGCAGCAGTACATCCAGTGATTGAGCCAAGAGAGGTAATTTCAAGGGAACCAGGGACTAATGCTGGGGCTTATGATTCTGATGCCTTTTTTTTGTAAGGTCAGTTGGGAAGAGAATGGCACAGAGGAGATGAGCTAAAATGAAGTTATGTGAATTACTGCTAAGTTAGTTAGCAGTAATTACCATTTTCATTTCTGTGATGGAAGGAACTTTCTTTTATGCCCCAGCACAAATAAAGTTACAGAAAAAAAAAATCTCTGATTTCATTGCTTCTATTTTTTTTAGTTGTTTGAGCACCATCAACACCAGAGTTTTGGAAGTGACTCACTTCTCAGTGGTGGAAAAATAGTTTTGGAAATGCTGTGAACATATTTGCATGCTGAAACAGCAGTTGCTCTAATGCTTTTCTTTTCTAACTGCTTTTCAGCAGTTGCTTCTAATGCTAGGAATCCCTGCTGAGGGCTTGGGATTCCCGTTTTGGTGCAAGACTTGGCCAAACACAGAAATAACTTTCAGATTTCACCAAGAGTTATAAAGTTCTGGTTGGGATGGACCCCTGCACTTCCTACATGAAACTTGAAATTACCATTGGGAGTAGGCAGATATTTTCTCTGTGAGGATAGGTGATGTTCATCACACAGTGTTAAGGGTTGGAAGGAACCTCAAAAGATCATCTAGTCCAACCTTCCTGCCAGAGCAGGACCTCCTAGAGTGGGTCACACAGGAACTCATCCAGGTGGGTTTTGAATGTCTCCAGAGAAGGAGACTCAACAACCCATCTGTGCAGCCTGTGCCAGTGAAGAAAGTTTTCCTTGTGTTTCTTTGGAATCTCTTTATGTTCTAGCTTGTACCTGTTGCTCCTTGTTCTATCCCTGTTCCTTCAAGTCTCTTGTGGGGATTCCTTGTGGAATTGCCAGTCAAAATCAGGTGGGTTAACATGCTACTATTTAACCTGTTGGTGGTAGTCTGCTCTTTTATTTCAGTGTGTGAGAGCATGATCACACAATCGGCTGAGCTGGCAAAGTTGAAGGGACAGTGATCCTGCCAGAGTAACAAGGAAAGTTGAGGGCAGAACTTCTTCTATGGACCCATCTAGACCAACAGGAAACATCTCCCTAAGCCTGTTAGTTGCAGCTTTCATTCCTTTCAGCTTTTTTAGAGTGTTTTGTTCCTGGAGATGAGCTACTCTTCTTTAACTGAGGAAACTTCTTTCCTCCAAATCTCCACAGAACTGACTCTTTTTAACACTCAGCTTTGCCAATGAGGAAAGCATTTAGCCCTTTTTGTATGACTGCTCTGCATAACAGAACAGTAAATTCTGGCATTGTGTTCTGTGCATCTCCAGAAGCAAAACTTATGGATACCCCACAAAGCATTCTAAATGACTGGCAAGGTTAAGCAATGGGTTCTCTGAAGGAAGGAGGACATCTTTAGCTATTCACCATTCATCTGGTCCCCTCTAATCTGCAATGAACTACTTGTTGCATTGCACCATTAGAAATGTTAGTTTTCTGTGTATGTTTTTAAGAAGGTGGTCCTAGGATGGGAGAGGACCTAGAGAGGAAAACAAGAGCAAGGTAAATAAGAGTCAAATTAAGAACTTAGTTGTCCTTCATCATCTTCCTGCTCTCATTCTCCAGAGCAGGTTAAGATGATCAGTTTTTTCTTGTGTTCTGCTTATGGCACAAAAGAGAAAGTGTTAAGACAGAATTGCAAGGCCCTAGATAGACCTTGGCTTGCCGTTTGGTAAAGGACTTTTTCCTCTTTATTATCACCTCTTGCTATTCCTTTGTAGGTAAAGTGACAATGCTGGAGAGCTTCAGCTCGGTGGTCCGAGTGGCTGTGGAGACGTCAGGATCCCAAGTTGAAGTGGAGCTGGTTCCTGCTGTGGAGATTCCAACTTGCTGGCCCGAGAAAGCCCGGTGGCCACGTTGCCTTAAGCGCTGGCCTTCCCAGGAAAAAGTGCAGTGTGTCAAGGTGAACAGTGTAAAAAACACTATCAACTCTATGCTGGGATTTACGAGAGAAATGTGTGACATTGATGACAGTGGTTTCCCAAGTGAAGGACTGCGTGGCAGGCAACAGCATGGTTGGAAGGTGTATTCTCTACAGAAGTGACATTTCCAAGTATTCTGTCAGACTTGATTGAGATTTTGCCACTCACCTTACAGTGGTGAATTCTATGGAAACAAAACTTAACTGTTGGTTGCACGAGGCTCACACACAGCTCTCCCTATGTAGCTCTGTGCTGATGTGATCCTTGCTATTCTGCTCTGCCTCATGTAAGCCTTCTGCAAATGAACCGCTCTCCTGCAGTTTTTCCTCTGACCTAATCCCATCTTGCCTTGCAATGCTCATGGCTGGATTCTAGCACTCCAGCTCATTTCCAATTCCCATGGTCCTGCAGGTCCAGTTACACCTTCCAGTCCTGCTCACCTCTCATGCATGACCTGTTATTCCATGACAGAGGTGCCTGCAGAGCTGCACCTCTGCTGTAGCAGCACTGCTGGTACTGCATCTGTTAGCTCTAGAGATGAATCTGCTGGTAGTAACTGACATCAGCACATGAAGAAACAAATCAAATTGCACCGTCATTTGGCTAGGAATTAGTTCAGGAGCATGACCCATGTTTGCTGCCTCTGCTAACCTTGTTTAAAATACTCTTTGAGAGATGTCACACATTCTCTTTGTAGCATCTCTGTGTGGCTCAGAGAAGTTTGCCTCTGATCTGATGTCCCACTTCCCCTTTTTGTCCACAGTCGCTTGGTTTCGACCTTTTGGCCCGCTCCAGTTATCACTGGCAGCTGTGCTTCTCCCGTGCTGAGCACATACTCATGGAAGGACTTGATGAAGACGGTGGTTGTCGCATGAAGTGCTTCAGGATCCTGAGGCAGATGAAGGAAGATGTCTGGTGTGCTGGAAACAAGCCTGTCATCACGGCTTATCACCTTCAGGTGGGCATCACTGTGATACCAAGGATACCGTGCCAGTATCTGTTGCAGGGGCTTCTATCCGGTAACGTCAAAACGTGATGGTGCAAATCACCGTAGCTCCCATGTGTCTTCTAAGGTAACCATCAAAACTGCACTGCTTTGCTTTACAGTGGCAAGTAAGCATATGTTCCAAGTTTCAGCAAGAAACTAAAGCTTGTAGGAGCATTATGTTTGCAGCAGCGTAAATAACGTTAGGGCTTAGGCACTTGCTCTGTTTTGACTTTACATAGGCACTGTAATACTCTCTTTAATTGTATCCTTACCTCCTGCTTTTTTACTATCCCAGCCATCTATATCCATCTGTCTGAAGGAAAATTGTGTGTTTGTCTTTGTGTTGAGCACCAAACAAAATTACCTTTGGGTGTTATTTCATGAAGGAGGTATAAACTGACACTTCTAGTGTTGTTTCACCTGGGGTGGGAAGGGAAGAAAGAGACAAAAAGAGTGATAGCATCCTTCCTGTACGTGCTTCAGGGTTCACAGATGGCTTCAAACAGCATTGGTGAGGAGAACCGAAGGGTCTGCCTTGACACTGTCCCCACATCTGACAGCTGCAGACGCTTATGGACTGCAGGCAGCACCATTTATCAGACAGTAGAGCAATCCTGTTTTCTGGGCTTCAGCCCTCTTGGAGCTGCCAGGGGGAAGATCTTCCCCTTGAAGCCTTAAGCCACCAGATTTCCACAGTAATTACTGATCTTTCAGTGTCCAAAACCAGATGCAATGCCAAAATTACTCCTAAAGAGAAGTTTATGTCTATCAAATGTTATTATGAAATGTTGGGATGAATCTAGGTCAAGAGAAGAGTCCGAAAAGAGCTGATGAGCCTGAGTGTAGCTTAGCAGAGTGTGAAACTTCTTAGTGCCTGTAAGAGCAACCTGGTGGAAAAACTGTCATAGGTAGGAGAAAGTGGAAAACTGTTTCACCATTAGTACTGATCTCTTTCTCTGGCTCAAGGAGAAGGAGGCGCAGGAAGTGCTGTTGCATGGGCTCTTGATCAAGATAAAAAGCTCTTCAGAAGCTCTTCAGTTCTTTACTGTTAAATGTACTTCAGGCTTTTACTGCAAGAGAGGATTGGTTTACCAGGCAGAAGGAATGCTTCAACATTACTTACATTTAAAAAAAAAAAAAAGAGAGAAAAAACCCCAGAGAAACAGTCAGTGAAGAAACATCTGAGTAGTTGCTTAGTGTTAGGGTTTTTTTCACATGATTAGGTTTCCACTGTCTGAGGTATCTAACAATTGTGAATAAACAAGACTCCAACGTGAAAAAGAAAGGCTATGACAAAGGAAATCCTTCCCCCAGATGTTGTGAAAGCCTTAGAGGGCTGAATAAGCACACTCATTGTGCTTACCTCCATAGGAATGGAGCTCAAGGTTAGTAAGTCTGAAAAGACCTTTTGAAAATGTCTGAAAAGACATTTTTGAAAGCCAACTTGATGCTTCTAGTAGACAGCTGGCAATTAGGGACAGTTCAGTAGGTGCTGGGGATAGATCATCTGTTTGGCACCTGGCTGGAAGAGCAGTGTTGTTTTCCTTGCCTTCAGAAACTTCATTGCAACTGCTGCCTGTGGATGTTGCTGAAGTAGTTTTAGTGTGACCAGCTCTGCAAGCCTCCAAGGAATAGCTCTTGCAGACTTACAGCTTGAATTCCTCACTATGGCTTTTGTTCCCTGGCAACACTAAAACAAAACAAAAGAAAACAAATCAACTCTTTGTGGTTATTGCAGCTGTGAAAAAAAAAAATGCTAGCATTTAAAAAGGTATCTGAGAATAAATTTGTCAGCAATACAACCATTGAGAGGCCTACTGAAGCAACAAAAACCAAACCAGCCAATTTAGAAGAGTGTGGCTTATTTTGATGAAGTTCTACCTGTGAAGAAACAGACAAGTTGAAGGCTGTAGTTTGGTCATGTCTCACAGCATCTGTGAGCCTCTTCTGGAGTTACTGAATCTGTAAAATAAAATTGGGGCTCGGAGAACAATAATACAGCAGAATTCTTGAAACCGATATGAGTGGCTTTGTACTTTAAAAACTGATTTCAGATTGACCAAGGCAGTCAGCGTGGCTTTTCTGGTACAGTAAGGGTAAATACTTTGAGTAAATCCTCAGTCTTAAGAAAGTCTGAAAAAAGCAATACAGGTAGCATAAAAATAATACTCTAAAAGCAATAATAACATACATTTTGCTGTTTAAAGAATGGATTTCTTGAATGTAACATCACATAAAAGAAACTTGGGGGAATAGAACATAGCAAATGCTGTAAGTATCACATATCAGAGAAAAAAACACAGACTACATTTAACCAGAAAGCATGCCTTGCACCTCCGATAGTTGCTTGGAAAATCTACTTGGGATGCAGGTCTCTGTGCATCTGCAGTACAAATACAGCTGAAGCTGAAACATAATTATGTTAATCTGGTGGTCCTTCTCTGCCTTCTTGCATCTACTGGCTTCTACGCTTGTATAGTAGGCTATTTTCTACAGCAGAAAATGCCTGGCATCTCTGAAGAGGCTGTTGCTGGAGGATGGCAAACAGGTTAAGGTTATCTTAGTAAGACCATTTTCCTTGAGCGGGGATCCTTCAGGAAAAGATCCCAACGAAGCATGTCAGAGTTGCTCTGCTTGATCTCCAGAGGAGGCTTTAGTTGCGATCCCTCCGTCGCAGAAATGTGAATGCAGGGAGACAGCAGCGCGAGTCTTTCTGATTTCCAAGGCTGACAGGCATTTACCAGCACCGAAACTGCTGTAGTAAGCTGTGTGAACCCTCGACAGAACCTCTAACACCTCTTCTCTCCCATCTGCTTCTTACAGACAGTGCTATTCTGGACGTGTGAAAAATACCCACGCACCAAGGATTGGCGCTGCTTCCACGAAGCCTTTCTGAGGCTGGTGCAGAAGCTGCACAAGTGCGTAAGCCAGCACTTCCTCAAGCATTACTTTGTCAAGAACACCAATCTGCTCAAATATGCCAACACCAGTGACCTAGACCTTCTGGCCAGCAAGCTCGCAATCTTCTTGGAGAACCCTGTCTTCTGCCTGGACTAAGGCAGGAAAAGGTTACCCCAACCATGAGCTGATCCCCCACCTCATCTCCCTGCCTGCGGTTGCTCTTCATGTCCTTCCAGTAGATGTTGCAGCTGGCTTTGTAAGACAGTTGGCACATGCAGCGTGAAAGAGAAGTGTCAAGCTGGCAGCAGTGGGTGGTGAAAACTGATGGGAGGTATCACTTGATGCCCAGCTGATCTAATTTGCTTTCGACAGTGACAGCCTGTCTACAAGCTACAGCCAGTGAAACTCAACTTGCCATGTCGGTCGGGACAGGCAACTGCTTTGCTCTCTGTCGCTAGTCTTGCAGCACCTAAGCAGAAAGGTTGTGCAGAGAGGCCTCTGCTGCCTACCTGCTGTGTAACCTAGCACCTGTATCCTTGCTGCCTGCCCCTTTCTCACCAGGACAGTGGAGTTCATTCACTGCTTGCCTCACAGGCCAACTCTGCAAAAGAGCAGAGGAACAACCATGAAGTGTACTGAAGCTGGAGGCTTCTGTCTCCAGCTAGATGAGAGCCAGCTCCAGTATGAAGATAACCACGCTGCTGGTATTGAATAGCTCAAGGGAAGCAAGAGGAGGAACAATATTTTTTGGTGCCTCCTTGTTTTTCTTTCCTCCACTTCCATTTTAATTCCAGTTGCTTCAAATATGTTTTTTTTCATGTTTGCCTTTGCCAGTCATGTTAGTGCCATAGGAGCAGGGGGTTTTGCCAGAGCAGTTTTCACTCCCACCCCTGGCTCTATCCAGCAGGCTGGAGGAGGAGCAGGTCTTTCCCTAGTTGTTAGCACCCACGTATTTTTGGGTGGTGTACAGAAGGAAAATATTTTTCAAACACTTGTTAGCTCCAAAACCCCCAGAGCTTTTTAATAGGCTGGATTTTTAAAGAGAATACCTGTTTTAGTGTTTAAAAAAAACCAGAGTTCTAGAATGAGTATAAAGAACTGATTTTAATGTTATTAAATCACTAAAATAGCAGCCTGCTTTTGTTTAGTTTCTTTTTTTCTTTCTTTCTTACACCTGTGCAGAAAAGTAGCGATTTCCTTTGCCAAGGGAGGTGGCAGAGACAGGATCTGAAGTCCACACTCCAAGGAGCTGCTGCCGTGGATGGCCATCCGTGGCAGAGCATCTCCCCCTTGTGTCCTGTTGTGGTCTAACCATGTGTCTTCATCACAGACTCTGCTTTCTGGCTTGGTTTTTGTATTGAGTATATACGTTCACCAGTCCATGGGGCCTGATGGGATTCACCCCAGAGAGCTAGTGGATATTATTGCTGGACCTTCTCAATCACCTACCACAGGTCTTGGGAGTCTGGGGAGGTCCCTGCTGATTGGAAACTGGCCAGTGCTATTTCCCTCTACAGAAAGGGTGTGAGGGAAGACACAGACGTGTTAAGTCTAATCTCAGTTCTGGAAAATAATGAAAATATTAGCGAGTGCTACTAAAAGTCATTTAAAGAATAGTGCACAGGCAAGATGGGTTCACAAAGGGAAGTCCTGTGTAACTAATGTGGTGTCCCCCTCCGCTGAGGTCACCTGCCTGGTGGGTGAAGGGAAGGCCATGGATGTAGCTCTGCTGGGTTTTAGCAAAGCTTTTGACACTGTCCCTCACAACATCGTTCTGGACAAGCCATGCAGCTGTGGGATGTGTTCATGGTGTGCTGGGGGAAGAGCTGGCTGAAGGACAGAGCTCAAAGAGCTGTAGTGAACGGGGCTGCATTCACCAGCAGTGTTCCTCAGTGTTCAGTTCCATGCGTTTAACAACAATCTGGATGCAGGAGTTGAATGCAACATTAGCAAGTTTGCTGATAATACCAAACTGGGAGGTGCTGTTGAGTCTCTGGAGTGACAAAAGGCCTTGCAGAAGTATCTAGAGAGATTGGAACTTTGGGCTGTGGTTACTGGGATGAAATCTAACGAGTTCAAGTGCTGGATTCTGCACCTGGGATAGAGTAGCACCAGGCACAAGTATAGATTGGGAGAACAGCCTTTCAGAAAGGGCTCTGAGGGTGCTGGTTGACAGCAGACTCAGTACAAATCAGCAGTGTGCACGGGCAGCTGAGAGGGCAAACCCCATCCTGGGCTGCTCCAGACAGCAGAGCCAGCCAGTCAAGAGATGTGATGATCCCGCTGTGGCAAGAGATATTTAGACTAGACATTAGGAAGCATTTCTGTACTGAGAAGGTGGTCCAACACTGGAGCAGACTTCCTAGAGAGGTAGTGATGCCCCAAGCCTGTCAGTGTTGAAGAGACATTTGGACAATGCCCTTAACAACATGCTGTACCTGTTGGTCATCCCGGAAGTGGCCAGGCAGTAGATGATCATTGTAGGTCCCTTCCAACTGAAATAGTCTAGTCTAGTCTATTCTTTTTGTTTCTTTCACCCAGGTATGGGAGTAGGCTTTCTTCTATGGTTAGTTCTTTAGCAGAGAAGATACAGGTCAGACAGGATCCCAGCCATACGGTTGTTCTTGTGCTGGTGTCCTGCATCAGCACCCACTGTGTGCAAACGTGACTCTACCATGAAACAGGCACCTTCTTTGTTCAGGACCTGGAAATACCCTCCAAGGTGCCTTTCCATGTGGGTGTCTGCATTGTGTGGAACAGTTTTCAGCAGGTAACTTCTCTTGCTGAACCTTTGTCCTCTGGGCTTGTATCTAAATGGGGCACAAGTGGCAGTTTCTTGATGACATCCCCATTAGAGCATGGCTTTCTTGTTTCTGGTGAGCAGGGCTGTTTCCATAAAGAGCAAAGAGATGCCGACAGCTGTGACAATGAAATAATGTCTCCCATTTTGCCTTGTTTTTGTCTTGTGGCTGAAGAGTTAGCTTCTGAAGTTGGACAAACCAACAAATTTGAAAGGACACTGAAAAACACTGGGGTCTCTTAATTCCAAGTTTGGTGTTTTATTGCTCTGATGCATGATGCATTTGGGATTTAGTGGTGGCTGTCGAAGAATTTATTTCCCTTTGTAGCTGGGGGTAAAAGCATTTCAGTGGTGATATCAGCTTAGCTGCAGCTGTGCATCAAGAGTCCTCAGTTGCTGCAGTTTCCAGCCTGCTATGAAGCAACATCGAGAGCAGCATGCACTGTGAGCTATGGAGCCATGAGCGGGAGGTACTGCTGCTCTGTCCGGACCGCAGCCTCCCACAGCCAGGAGCCAATCTGCAAAGCCAGTAAGTAAGCAGAGAGTGAAGGACCTTGAGCTAAGTCTGAACAACTTTTTTTCCTCTGTTTTCTTGATGGTACACAGGCAAACGTACCAGCTGACATGTGCTGATGCAGGAAGTATCGTCATGACCGTATTAAACTGCTCAGGAAGGTACATTGCTACTGACCACCATGCCACGGGAACCATCCCCAGCTTCTTCTCCAGAATGGCCAGAGACAGATGGCTACTAGCAAAGGGTGAGGGAAAAGGCTTTGAAGGAAGAACTAAATATGTTCATTAAAGTATCTGGATACGAGAAATAATTCCACCTTGGAGATCAGTTTGAGGTATCTCCCATCAATTAGTGCAGGCCTGGTTGGGTCCATGTGGGTTTTCTGTGAAGCAGGTTTTTTTTTGTGGTGCAGGGAGAGTTGTGCAGGAGGTCTTTGATTAAAAAAAACAACAAACCAACAAAACACAGAAAAACAACCCCTTGCCAAATGTACTTGTTTCTTTTCTTATCACAGTAAACTTTCTGCAAATAGCTTCTCATTTCTACGCCTAGCCAGATTGCAAAATCAGACTCTTATCCCAAAGCTTTCCTCCAAAAAAGGATATCACATTGTGTTTTGGCTGCAGAATACATATGGTATTTTTAGTTTGTTCCCTTAAACAAGTAAGCATCTTGACAAACACGCTTTCTTGAAGTATGTTAAATTTAATCAAAAGCTCTATCTTCACTCGGAATATCTGGAAGGAATATGATGATCATTTGTTATCCTTCCCTTTGCAATAGCTTTCGTGAGTGTTTGCTGACTCCCAAAGGCACTGTCAGGGAAAGAAGGAGAATTCTTGACTTTCATTATTTCTTTACGGTTGCCTGTGGCTTTTTGCATATCTCTCAGTTTTGCTTTCTCTCCTCAACTGAATTATTGTCTTTAAAAACAAGAAGAGGCAAGCAGTGGCCAAAAAGCAACTGTCTTGCATATGCATAAAGCACAGCACTCAGAAACAACAGACATTCCCAAAGTATTCACATAAGCTAAAGAGGGAGAAATTAAAGTGCTTGCTTGTGATCAGACATGGGGGGCAATGAGTGTTTACAGAAATCCTCCATTCAGAAGACATGAAACAGCAACTATGAGTGAATTACAGATGTCTCACAACTGAGCTCTTGGCCTCCGCTGCCTTTGCGCAAAGTCATGGCACTTGGGCTAACTGAGGGTGTTTTTCAAGGTGCTTGAAAAGTAGCTTGTTCAGGATGCTGGCTGGGACAGAGAGGGGTGTGTGGTCCTCACTGTCTTATGCTGGAGCCTTGACTGGGACAAGGGATGCTGAGATGGCTCATGGTGGGTGCTACAGGCCTCCTTAGAGCTACGGGATATTCTTAGCTCTCACCACAGCCACTGTTGCTCCATCTGTCAATTATTTCAATTTGAAATGTGTTGCTGTTACCATATACAAACCTTAGAAGCCTCGTAATGTTTTAGTCCCTTTACACTGCCAGCCTTTAAGTCACTAGAGGGCAATCTTTCTCTCAAGCACGCACACTGATCCAGGATCTTAACATCAGCATCTTGTTAGTTATCATTGAGCTGAGACAAATGAACTCGATTAATTTAATGCTAAATTCTATTGCCAAAAAGGAGAGAAGGAAAGAGACCACGGGAGAGCTTTCTAATAAATAGCAAGACTCGGGTAAAAAGTCTCTAAACTCTGGGAATCACTCCAAGAACCAGAATATGGATTTATTGCTTTCTGCAGCAATAGATGGGCTTGCAGATATTCCCAACAGGCTTAGTCTGGGGAGAGCACTGACAAGCAAAGTGTGGGCAGGGTTCTGGGAAGCAGGGAACTTTCAGGAACAGCCATCACCATGCTTCATCAGAACGTGTGCCCTGCACTTCTTCTGTGGGACTGGGCACTGCTCAGAAGGCAATATGACCATAACTCCCACATGTGCCTATCTCCTGGGCACCTCTGGCTCTCTTTTTCTCTTCTGCTAATGCCATCAAGGGAGATCTTTCCTTCAACGGGATTTCTGATGCCACCGATTTGGCTCTGGTGGGAATGACAATTTCTGAGTGCACCTTATCTCTCCTTTATTTCACAGGACCCAGGTGTACACAGAGGCCACTACAGACCATCTGTCTCACCCCTCCCTCCCCTTAGGCTCCATCTTTACTTTGGAATGATGCCCAACAAAGATCTGTCAGAGCACCTTTCAAACTGTGTTCCCAGTGGGAGCAGCTCACAACCCCTCAGAGCAAAACTGGAACATGGACTGTGACAAGATAAAAGGCTAATCCTGCCTTCATGCTAAATGTTTTTCTCCCTACCTATGCTAGGATTTCTGGTTTTGAGGATAAACATCTTTTTTGTTATTATTTCCATGCCCTCTAGGACACTCATTTGAGGCTCTTGCAATGTCACATGTGATGGTGACACAGCACCAACGCTTAAAACATGGTAAGAGACCTTGCTCACCCTATCAGGCCAACCTTTGTTATCTTCACAGGAGGTGTGTGGTGCCCTTGGCCTGTTTGGGGTCTCACTTCTCTACCTGGAGGAAGACATACAGTCTCAAAGAAAATTAGACACCTCCAGGTAATAAACACAGTTTAGCTTGCTCAGACCCAAACTCTTGCAGCAATAAGAAAGAGAAGATGCTTTTCTCATGGCACAGGTATTTCTCAATTCTGCTCCAAGCAACAGTTTTGGTCTGAAAGAAGCCAGAGCTTGGCTTTGAAAGCATCTCCTGGATAAATGATGAGGAATGCACAGCTGCTACCACAGGCCAGGCCTGTGGAGAGCACAGAATGCATTTTGCACAGGAAAGATACTCTAATTTACCCTCACCGTCCTCACAAATAGAAATTACAAGGAAATGCATCAAGGAAAGAATTAATCAGATTGAAAGGCTTTGTAGTAATTAGAAAAAAAAAAGAACAGTGTCTTCTCAAGCTCCCGTGGGGGTTGGTAATTAGCAGCTGCACAACCCTGGCTTGTTCAGCTTAGGGTTTTCTGGATTAAAAAGCTAAATACCTTCTTGCTTGCTTCCTTGGAGAAGCCACTCTTGGCATCAGGCAGCTACACAGGCCCAAGAAATACGCATTGAGCCTCCTTCAGCCTGGCAGGGCACCGCTTTACACGTAGGGTGCTCCATAGCTTGATCCTAAGCCATGGCCCAGCTGTACCTGGCCCATGGCTTTTTTGCTGTTGTCTTGGAGGAGATGGGTACCATTTGTTATCCAGCAACCCAAGCAGCGAAACCCTTTCTACAGGCAGCCTTAGACCCATCTGCCCCTACACTGCATCCCAGCAGGAAAGGCCAAGTCGTGACAATATTGTTACTGACAGAGCTGGGGAACGTGAAGGCAAGGTTGCATGTGCTGTGACTTCAGGGAGCTAGCTAACCTTTAGGGGATGAGTTTTATTAATTCAAGACAGCTTACAAAAGTCCAGTTTCAAGCTAGTAATGAAGCAAAAAGAAAACCGCAGCTCAAGGAAATGAAAAAATTGCTTGCAAAAAGAATTTTTAAGGAGGTGAACATTGAGTGGTGAATTCCCATGATCCTGTTTTAAAAGGGTAAGGATGCAGGGCTGGGAGTGATCTTATCAGCTACCAAATCCAACCACTGCTCTTTCTGGTCCTTTCCCTTAAATGACAAGAGAGCTGTTTCAAAGGCAGTTAGACACTTTTCCCATGGCTCCTTAGGACACATGCACAGATCATTGGGAGCTTTCTTTGAACTTTCTTCCTAAATGTGTTCCCAGACAGTGTTGTCTGGTTTTGTACCAGTATGGACTCAAGCTGCTGCTTTCTCTCTATAGGGTTTGCTGTCCATGCAACCATCACAAGGGTAATCAGAAGGTCTCTTGGCTTTACCTGAGCGAAATGATGGCTAGATATGCCAAACTCTTTGGTCTCTTAATCTCCGATAAAAAAACTCTGTCCTAGTCCTGCACTGCACCTTTTCCAAGTGTAATTCATCTCAGCATGGATAACCAGGGCGTTTTGCAGCACTCCAGATGGGATCTCAGCAGTGCCTCCTGGAACAGCACACCAGCACTAGTCCATGTGACACATCCCCCCTGCTAAGGAAAGCCCTCGACCCAAGGGTCAACTTCCCTTAAAATATAACTGCAACTTCAAAGGAGGAGCCACTATCATGAAACCTTTGCCAAACCAGGTTAGGCTGGTTGAAAGGCTTGCCATGGTCCAGTTGTCTTGGAAGTGAACTGAATTCCCAAGGCCGTGAGCCAACGGGTTCAATCGTCTCAGTGAGACCCGAGCTTGAGCCAGAATCAACATGTCTGTTTCAGCCTGTCTGTTTCTGCCCTTCCCACCCCAGAGCCAGCTTTGGGCTTTTTGTCTCCTGCTTCTTCCCTTTCAGTCAGTGTTACACACCCTCTCTCCTTGTAACACAAATCAGGCTTTTTACCACTGAGTGGAAGAGTTTACCTCTTTTCTACCTGTGTCATTAAAATACCATAGACTGAAGACAACAACAGATCAGTGACCAGAGCTAATAGCAGCAAAAAGGATTAAATGAACAATAGGTCTTGAGTGTAATTTATGAATGCCATTAGCTGCTGAGAGGGAATTACGTTATGGCTGCAGTTCTGAGGGGGAAGGGTGGGTCTTACCCAGGCAGGAAGAAAATGAAACGTGTCTGGTTGCATTCAGTATGGATTCGCCCTCTGATACATATCTGACTGGTTTATGTCTAGATGAGATGTAATAACATTTGAACACAGACAAACTGCATTTCCTCTATCTTGTGTTCAGACCCCCATGGCCAGCAAATGCTGTGTTTGTACCAGCTTGATCACACAGCATCCTCCACCCTGCCTGATAAAGCATAGCTCTCCACCAAAACTCTTGCAGAAGGGCGGATTTTCTTCTCCTCTGTTGCACGAGCATTTCACTGCAGCCTGTGCACCGTGTCAAAGGGATGATTCTGAGCAAGCAGTGCCTCTATTTGCCGTCTCCTCTGCCTTTCGTTTGATAGCCCACACAGCATCTCATTAAACTGCTTAGCTTGGCAGCTGGGGCCATTTGTTATAGCGTGATATGAAGGATTGTAATCAGATTAAACCCTGAGATCATATTGTGGAGGGAGAGATTAGACTGGAGAACGAAGAGAAGGTTTAATTTTGTGTGACAATGCAGAGTTACCTCTGCTTGGGGCAGCGAGGCGGGGTAGAAAGTGTCTGCGGAGGCTCGGGCTGTGGAGGTTTTGTTTCGCTGCTCAGTTTTGAGCAGAGGGTTTTAGCACTCACTTTGAACATACAGGGTAGCTCTGCAGCCACCAGCCTCTCGACAGGGTCGGTTTATGCTGCTCTGCTTCCCAAAAGAAGGCTTGAATAGAGGGCTGGTGTGGGGAAGGAAATCCCAGGGGGTGTAAATGATGTTAGAAGCCAAAGCTGTGTGTGCACTGAAGAGCAGTGCTTCTGGCAGGGGGTGCCCTTGGCACCAGTCACTTCATTCTCATTATCTCTATGCTGGAGGCCTATTCCTTGAGCTGCACTGCTGTTCCCCTGCTCCTTCCCACTCCAGTGCATTTAGCACGGTGTCCTACGAGTCCTTTGTCAGTCTGGGGGCAGCAGAAACCTCCAAAAGTCATCAACATCCTCAAAGTGTGAATATATCAGCTGGGAGGTCTTCTGCAACCTCCTCTAGGCAGATTGGGCTTGTGTTAAAAGTAGCAATAAGAGAAAATTTGGCAGGCTAGAAAAGCAACGTGCAGATGAATTTCTGACATCTCTATTGCCAGAGAGAAGCGTGATCATGGGTCAAAGCAGCTTCTTCTTTGTCCTGTGCCCATTAACAGGCAGGTCTCATGGAGAGACCCCAGCTACCACCAGCTTCAGAAACAAGCTCAGACCTCTGCAGCTCTCTCTATGGCACTATAGTGGGCAGCAGATGACACAAACCCTGCCTAAAAGACTTTTTTTTTAATGTTGTTGACCATAGAGCAGCTCAGGAATCCCTATGTTGGGTTTCCCCCTTAGTTAACAGACAGTTAAAGCCAAAGAGGAGGCAAAATCTGTAAAGAGAACCCCTTTGGCCCAGGGGAGCTCCAGGTTCAGGGGAGGTGCACGCACTCACAGTGTCATATCAACTTCCCATCGTCACCAGTGGGAACATATACCTACCTTCAGAAACAGTGGCTAGGATGAGTCCTATCCTAAATGAAGTAAATGACTGTCAACAAAAAAAGAAGTGGACATTAAATATGGGTATATACATTTTTTAAACCTGTACCTTGGACCACTGTAAGCTCTGATCTCACACTCCCTCTGTTATTTGTCCTGGAGATACACTTAATGAATAATACATTCTCTCATCAGCTTGATCTTTTGCTCAGATATTGTACCCTCTTCCTTCTCTTTTGTCTGCTCTCCATTCCCTAGAGCCTAAGTACTTTAGAGCAGGAGCCTGGCATAGAAAGATCTTCAGTTTCATTGTGCTTCCTGAAACTTAACACCTTGCAAACCTGTAGCCAAATCTCAGAGCAACAAAGGAGATCCTGATCTAAACAGCAGCAAATTTGCCAGAGCCTTTCCAACCACCCAGGACAACTTCTGGGGTGCTGAGGAGGCACTTGGTGGGGATCAGACAGAGGACAAACTCATACCCCTACTCCTTGTCAGTGCTCCAGCCATGCCGATTGCTACCACCATTCCCTGGTTTGGAGTGATGAAATGCCAGCACGCAGGGGATGACAGTGCCAGATGCTTGCTATCTGGCTTCAGGGAGCTCGCATCCAATGTTAACAACCGAAAAAAAACCCAGACAGCAGCAGGCTGTCTTCCCCTCCTGGTGCCTGACAGAAACCAAGAAAGGGCACTCACACGCCAGGAAGCATAAATCTAGCTGTGACACTCTTTAACCTTGCAGCGGAATGGAGGGGATGCTCACCACTTCCCCCCAGGGACCTCTGCACAGTATGTTGACTTTGAGCAAGCTCCCAGCCCCTCGAGGAGCTGAGGAAGCTGCTCCAGAGGCAGAGCCCTTAGGCACTGCTTGGAGGCTTTTCTGCTCAGCCCACAGCAACAGTGGGAGGGGAGCAGGAGCAGAAATCCTGCGCCGCTAGGCTGAGCCCACCTTGGGGTGTAGCAGTGGTCTGAAAGTAGCACCATACACTCCCAAAAGCATCCCTGATGAGGAAAGAGGCTGCTCTCAGCATCTCAGGTCTTGCTGAAGGTTGTAAATGTGTTGGTGATCATACACAATATCTATATAATTTATGTTAAATAACGTATGTACCAATCTAGCCAGACCTAGGCTGTATTTTTTTCTCCACCACTCTCTACAGCTACACAAGCAACAGGTATTTGGGGCAGAGCCCAAACTCTCTCTGCCTGTGCACCCAGCTGGAACCGAAGGCAGCTTGTGCCTGCAAGCACTGTGCAAAGCACACTGCTCAGAGGAGGAGACTGACCCCATCAAATCTTGTCCTCTCGTTGCCCTGGTGACTTTGTCAGATAAGGTAGCCTGTGCCCAGGTACTGTCTGTTCTTGTATTAAAGGCTCTTAAAGGCAATGATCCTGCTAAAGCTCCCACACAGAGAGGCCCTGGTCTTTAATGTGCCTCTCGGAGCTGCTGCAGCTCACCATCTTATTTGAAAATGGCTTTGGTTAGGTTCCACCAGGCACTGAGAGAGGTGAGTCTGAGGCACGGTGGTGATATCAGAGCTGATAAAATCAAACCCCATGTGATACACACAGACTTGGGGCTTTTGACAAGGGCACAGCAACACATAAAGACATGGGCACAGCAAATTAAAGTGCTTCAAGAGCTGCTACAAAAAAATCCAAAACAAGAGCCAAGACCTGGAATGATCACTGCTCTGCCTGCTGTGTGTGCAATAGCCTTATGGAGAGCTGGCTGGGATGTGCTGGGAGTCAGGATGCGAGGGCAGTTGGGACATGGAGGTGACAGCAGCCTTGTCAGGCAGCCATGGAAAAAGTGAGACAACTGGTTGCTTTCATTTGCTAGGGTTTCATGATCGCAAAGTGGAAGACCTCACCCCTCATTGTGTTGCAGTATTCAACTTTCCCCTTTTACTTGGGAAACCACAGCAAAGGCCACTCTTGGTATTCTCAGATTGAATCTCTTTGAACCTTTGGCCTACAATCCAAACAAGAAAACAAAAGACAGTGCTTTAAGAAACAGTCACTGTTTACATCCAAAATATATGTAATTGATGAAAAACACACTAGCATCCAAACCCACTGTCTGCTCACTGAGCTCTCTGCATAACATGTGGTTAGTGAATGGGAAGGCACTGGGGTCTGGAGGTGATTTGTTGAACAAGAAACATCTCAGAAAACAGATAGAAATTTTGGCATTACCCAGTAGTTAAAACACAGCCTAAGGCCATCCAGTAGAGCCCTGGTAGCCATTTCTCATTTACCCTGTGTCCAGGGCATTGCAGGCATAGCTCTGGGAGGCTGGTTGGGTACTCATAAACTTGCTATGCTGAGCTTACACTGACATTTCCCACAAAACTTGGAGGTACAAACAGCCACATCCCTGTCCCCCCCACATCAGAGGGACTGATCTGCTCTGTGACCAGTAATAAAGGAAAACTGTAACGTGTGCCAAAGTCTAGGGCTTCATAAACAGAAGCACTTATCATCAGCCCAGCAAGTATCTTGTATTACTGAGAGGGGAAGCTACATGGGAGCAATATAATGGTCCTAACCCACATGCACTGGATGATGACTCAATCTAAAGATCACTCTGTAAGAGGTTGCAATTCAAACTTAGTTTTTATTGATCTTTTTTTTTTCCTCAGTGGTCTTCTCTTACAAGCTGGAAAAGCCCTATAACGAAACCCTGGTTAAAGGAAATGCTGCAGTCTTTTCTGAACCACAGGTGATGTGAGACACACCATAGTGCTTTGAAAGAGGAGGACCATTTAAATTACCTGGATTCCCTCTTTTTCTTACTCTCATTTCCCTTCAATTTGTCACCACCACATCCCCAAAAGCATCCTCGGGCTCTCTTTTCTCCCTGGCCCAGGCAAGGCATGAACACCCTGTGGGCATCAGCCCACCTCTGAGAGCCTGCAAGGACTGAGTAAGACTCAAGGTGCATTTAGCAGGACTTTTAAGGTGGGGGAGCTGTAGTTTCTCCTTCCAAGTAGGGCCATTTGGCACGGGTAGTCCTGTGCATCATAATGCTGTTACATATTCGAGGCTTCTCCTTAATTGTATTGATTTGTGGGGTAAAATGATGGCTCGTCCGTCGGAGGTGATGCAGCAGAGAGTAAGAAAGATGGACCTGGACCCAGCTTTCCCAGCCCTCTGGCCTGGCTCTTTAGCATGTGCTGAGCCGAGAAAGTCATCTGAGAGTGGAGGTGTTCTGTCTGCAGAAAAGCTGCTGCTGTTAGTAAGCCCTTTTGTTTTCCTTTCCCCTGATTACAAGAGACATCTCTTGTTAAATTGCATTGCTCAACCTGCAGCGTTTCTTGTGCCTTGCATATAAATAGCTTTCATCACTTTCAATAGGTTCTGGCTGTAAATGCAAGGCTGTCGTGAGGAGGGCATTATATATACTGCTTGCCCTGGCCTTTGTTTAAAGGTGTCCCTGCAAGTGGGCAGGGGTAACTGGAAAGAGAGTATTTCTCAGGCTGACCAGAAATGGCAGTATTTGCCGTAATTCTGTTTCTCAGGCTTGGGCAGGAAGCTATAGGAGTATTTGGACCACTGTTTTTATCTGTCCAGAAACAGTGGCAGTGTGTGAATGGATGCTCTGGCACTTAGCTGCTGCAGGGAAGCAATACTTCTCTGCTCTCCTTCTGCTACATCTCACTTGTTCAGGTCAGAGCCACCTATGCCTCAGCTCCATGAAAACACTGGGGGCCTAATACTGGATTTGGGGGGCAGTTTCTGCACAGCAGCTGCATCTCCAGGTGGAAGGGGACCTCTGCGTATTTATTTCTCCTCCACCAGGGACAGGACATTGTTCTGGCCCTGCTGCTGGCAGCTGGATGCTCTGGAGTCCATCAAGGTGACAGCGGGTGTGCAGCTCCTGCAGTTCAAATTCTGCCTGTGGGCCTTCCAGAAAGAGCCCTCCTTGCTCTCTTCCTCCTCCTCCACTCCCTGAGCTTGTAGGGTCTGGTGTGTGTGAGGTAGGCGATGCTCCATTGCCTTCATCTGCCCACTCCTGCTCTCCAGAGCGCAATCGCCTCACTTCTTGACCTCAGAGAGCCATCAGCCACGGGGAGAAGGGGCTGAAGGTCACTTCAGTTGTCTTCTCTCTCGTGCCCCATGTCTCTTTGGCATTGGAGGAGAAGTGGCTGAGGGTCTCCGGGTCACCTCAGTTGTCTTCTCCCTTGTGCCCCACATCTCTTCGGCATTGGGGAAGAAGGTGCTGCTAAAGGTCCTGCTCTGGAATAAATCTGTAATACATTCTAATTAAGAATTTGAAAACCTCTAAAATCTGAAATCGTTCATTATCTGGTAATGGCCACAACATTAATATGTGATTTGTTAAAACAAATTCTTAAAAAATCCAGTAAAAAAAACCAAACCAGAAATCAGAAAAGCAAATATGCAGATCTTGCAACCGCAATAAAAATGGTCAGGTTAGATATTTTACAGTTCAGTACAGCAGGAAAAGTGGCTGCCTTTGATGCAACTTACAGTTTAAAATTACAGCCCTTCATGATGAATTCTACCGTTATCTTTGCTCACTTTGCACCCTCATCGATTAGGTGCAGCCCCTGGCTCCCCAAACCCTGCACCCGTGCTCCTCCTGCCAGCTCTTCCTTTGGCTGCGGATAGAGGGAGGAAAGCAGGACAATGGGAGAAGCTTCCTGGCACTACAGTGTCTTTAATACCAACAAGGTTTTTCCAAGACAGTCGGTGGTGCACAGCAAAGCGTGGGGTAGGGCTGCCGGCTGCGCCGGGGGCTCTCGCGGTGGGGAGGACGGAGAGGATTCTCCGACGGATGCAGAAAGAGCCTTTCTCCCCCCGGAGACAGCCCACAGGGGTTTGCGGGAGAGCAGCTGCCACTGGGGAGCACTGCAGCCCCACGGGCCCGTACCTGCCCAGGCTACCGCATCTGCCCGTCCCGGAGCCATCACGGGGTCCAGGGATGCTTGAAAATAGCAGCCCATGCACATATCAACCTTCATTCTTCCCCCCTCCTCCCCTCCCTCCCCCAACCTTCTTTCACTCCCGTAACCTTCTTCTTTCCTCCCTGCAGCCCGACGTGGGGAAAGTGTTCCTCTGGAAAGCATGCATCAGGAATAAATTCTACTTGTGGAGAGTGGCAGGAGCTGGAGCAGGTAAAATTGACAGCCTCTCTCCATCTTGCTACCTGCTCTTTAAGCAGAGGGCTCCTGGGTTCAGGGTAATGCAGAACCTGAGCAGTAAGGTAAATGGCCCCAAGTAAAACCTGCCCTCCCTGTGGAAAGACACAGCGGAGCGTGTCTGCAACCCCTGACCTGAGTTTGCCCTCACTATCAGGTAACGCAGGCTGTTGCTTCAGACTTGGGCAGCTCCACCAAAGGAAAAAAAAAAACAAAACAAAACAAAACAACCTACCCCACACCAACCCAACAACCTCCTGAAAAGCTTCTCATGCATTTTAATTTCATCCAAAGGCACACAGGGTGCTCTGATCCAAGCTTAATTTTTCCTCTGCCTCAAGCTGTGCCGGCGTGAGTGAGCAGGCTCTCCCCAGGCAGCAAAGGTGCCCGTTGCGCCGTGCCTGCCTCTTTGCCCTGTGCCCCTCCTCGGCCTCAGCCTGGGCCAAGAACATCATGTACCTGCTGCTGAGTGGTGCGCCTCAGCGCCTCCAACACTGCGCTGTTAACCGTTGCTCCAGCCAACACCAAAAGTTGTCTGGCTTTGGGGTTTGGGTTTTGGTTTTTTTTATCCCCTTTTAAATGAGTGTGAAAGATTTATTGGGCAATGGAAACTTTCCATTCCAAATGACTCAAGTTAACGCTAGGAACTGAAATCTTTATTTCTCAGCAGCCTTTTATGCAGCTTCCTCCTGCTTCTCTTCTCCGGAAGAGTTTTTAAACCCGCAGATGAGCTGGGAGGGGAGGTGAGGAGGGGTGGGGGAGTGGGGGGGTTGGAGGGAGTGGGCGTGTATTCATTGCCTGCCCCTTTCTCCAGACTGAAACGCAGGCTCCAGGTTGTTGATCACCACAGACCCCCTTGCTGGGAGCGAGGCATCCTCAGCCAGCTCAGGGTTCAGATGCATCCAGGCACTTTGGAAGTAATCTCTAGTCCTAACGCCAGACTTGGCTTGCTAGCGCTGTGATGGAGGCCTGTGCCTCCTTAACAACAGCGCTGTGAGCTTGTAATCAGATCCACTGGGTCCAAATTCCTTCCCACTCCCCCAGATACCAGCTCATCGAGGCAGTTGGTGCTGTGCCAGCCTGCAGGAAAGTCCACATGTGAGAATAGCTGGTGTGGGGAGGACCCTGTGTTACTTAGCACAGTGTTTCTGACCTGGGGCTCCCCTGATCCCACACAGCAGTCTGACAAAGTCAAGGTGATGCTGTACCTTGGTGTCTGCTTTGAGCTTCATCCATCTCAAAGATTTTGTCTATAAATGGAGTTATTTCAGACCAAGGGGGAAACATGCGCTCTTTACTCCACACATGGTGTTACTTAGGCACAGTAATTACTATGCAAATGCTACTTTTATCCAGCAAGTGTGCTCAACCCTGGGTGGGCACAGGGCACAGAGATCAGCAGGGCTGTTGGTGGGATTCCCTGCTTGGCTCAGCCCTGGGCTGCTGCTCTCTTGTCAGCAGCCCCCCTTCCTGCCCTTATCCCCTCAAACCTGCAGCAGCCTCTGGTGACCCCAGCAGGGATACATCTTCTTCCACATGCCCTGGCAGCGCAGCAGCCAGCCCTGCCTGGTGTGCAAAGTAATGGGGTGTGGGAAATATGATGTCAGGGAGGACCTGGTCCCAATACATTTGTAATACAGGGTGATGTTTAGCATCATATGGGTGGAGGGTTGAGGATCATGGTCATTTATGTGTAGCACGTATTCCTTTTAGCTCATTATCATACTTAGAGGTATCAAAGGGGTGTTAACTGTAATATTAATTTTTCATTTAATGAAGCAAAGGCCTCACTCTGGACACTGTGGCCTTGCTGAAATTGCTTTGTAAGTTATTTATCTGCTCTGTCCCACCATTTGTAGCCAAAACCTAACTGTCTTGCTGCCACAAGTCTCCGTCCCTCAGCTGATTCTCAAGCTCCCACTCACAGGCTTACACACAATCACAGAACCTTAAGGTTGGAAGGGAGTGTGAAAGATCATCTAGTCCTTCCCCCCTGCCAGAGCAGGACCTCTTCAAGGGTATCTGCACAACAGATAAATGGCACTGACGTTTTTGATACATTAAACCCTTTTCTTGCAATTTTCTCACCAAGTCCAAATTGTGCTTCTAAATGAGTTTGGGGTCTACAACACTCTCCTGTGGCTGGCTACTGGTGGAGAGGTGGGCACTTCTGAGCCTGCTAAGGGGCCCTGGGTACACATATCTCCCATCCTCCCCCACACGGTGATTCCAGCCGCAGCCACGGAGCTTGCAGAGGTTGTTGCGTGGCCAGCTGCTGGCAGCCCGAAGCGCTTGGCCTCATGCTGGTGAGACCAAGTGACTCATGTCACCCTGCTTTTCCGACGAACAACAGGCTGAGCCAGGGCGAGGCTGAGTCATTCTGGACGCAGCGGGTATATGCAAAGTGCGAGGGGCCATCTGGCATCAGCCCACAGCAGGAGCAGCACCGCAGCACAACCCGCCCAGGCGCACAGGGCAAGGACTGGGTGGGAGCAGCAGCGGGAGCTGGAGCAGGGGCTGCAGCAGGAGCAGGGGCAGAGGCAGAGGCTGCAGCAGGAGCAGGAGCCTGGAGCAAGGGCTGGAGCAGGGGCTGCAGCAGGAGCAGGGGCAGAGGCAGGGGCTGCAGCAGGGGCAGAGGCAGGGACTGCAGCACAAGCAGGGGCTGCAGCAGTAGCAGGAGCTGGGGCTGCAGCAGGGGCAGGGACTGGAGCCACGCCGCAGCACTAACAGCATCAGGGCGGCGTGCCGCCTCTTGCAGCACGGCTGGAGACTTGGCTCTGAACGAGAGGTTAAAATAATCCCTCCCTGTCCTTTGGCGGGCTCGGGTTTCCACTATGAGAAACACGGGCTCAGGCGGGAGTTTTGTGAACGGAGAGCTGCTTTGCTGCAGTTCTGCAGGGCGATGGAAAGACACAGTCATGCAGTTCTTTTTTGCTTTCTCCACTCCCCTTCCTGGCACTGCCACTTGACACACCGTTTGTTGTCTCCCTCTCAGCCTGCTCCCAGACCTCCTTCTGCATCCTGCTGGGGTTTTGCTTGTGCTACCTACAGGGAAACTAAAATCTGAGTAGTTTCCCTCTTGATAGTGATCATCCAAAAAAAAAAAAAACCCACCCCAAACAAACCACCTCACAACGTTTTTCGCTTTGTACTGTTTCGTAGAAATTTTGTACAATTTTGTATAAAACCCTGTATTGACAATCACAGTTACTTATAACACGCATCTATGGTTTTCATATTGAATTTTACATCTCAAAGCCCTAAAGAGGAGAAGAGAGACCTTGTTCTTTATCTTAAATGTGGTGGAAATTTCAAAGATTTCATTGCAGGTGGCCGCAAGTGCTCATAGTTTGTAGTTAGCTCTGGTAAAGCTCCCGAGCTTGGAGTCATGTCCTCATGAAAAACACCATATTTTCATTTAAAAATAATAAAGCATTTCTCCAGGACTGAGGATGTGGGGGGGGAAAGTGTGAAAAATAAGCCTACAAGCCTCACATTTCTCAAACTAAGCAGCAAATAAAAACCATACGGATTCCTTTAAAAAAAAAAAATCTTGGCTTTTTTTAGCCATCTTCATGACACTTGAAAACCTCACATATGATTTTTTTTTCTTACTGTTTTTTTTTTCACCCCTTCTCCCTGAAAGCTGAGGAGCTGGCAATAAAAAAGCAGCCATTAATCCACCCATCGACTGGTTCTGAAAATACAACCTGTGGCAAGGTGGCTGAAATGGATGGTGGTGCCGGGCTGGCTGTGTACATAGCCTGGGAGGAGCCTTCTATATTTGAAAGGCTAATACGGTGGTTAGAAGAGAAAACAAGACAAGTGAGTCTGTTAATTAGGAAGAGAAAGCCTCAGTCCCTGCAGCTCTGGTACACATCAAGCTTTCCTCCAGTCCTTGGCTTCCTCTCCACCCTGGTTATTACATCCTTCATCTTATATTTGATTATGAGGTCTTGGAGCAAAGGTTTTCTTGTCCCAGCACAGCAGGGCAGTCAGCTCTAACACCCTTTCCTGCTCTTCAGGTCCCTAAAAGCATTACTCAGTGATCCCCATAATACGTGGCAATAGCTTTCACAAGTGCTCAACATTAGAAGAGATTCCTTTGACCTCAGGGTGCTGTTCGATAGCAAAGGATCATCTGGTGCTAGTGTTGGCAACCAGAAGATGTGTTTCTTTGAGGTATCGACTTCCAAAATTTTCCTGCCCTCAGTGTCATAGCAATGTTCTGCTTCAGCAGCCTTGAAAAAGCCAAACTATTTGACCTTCAAGATTTCAAAATCAATGAGTTTTGTAACTTGTGGCTCCGTGTGGGACTAAAGGAGTCACACCAAAATTCGGGAGTGCGAGCTCTGCTGTGTTGTTTTTGGCCTGGCGTTTGAAGCAGGAAGTGCCCGAGGTCTTGAGAAGCCAGTTTTCCACAAATCTAGCCTAATTTTGGCAAACTTCGGGAGGCTTGGAAACGACAGCCAGCTCTTGCATGACCTTAATCACATGGAAGTGGGAGGGCGGGAAGGAGCTCGGTTCCAGGGTATTTGAGGGTTTCCTCATCGCTGACAAATAGCCCAAATTTTACAGAACAAACTCTGCAGAGATCTGTCCCAGCCAGCCGGAGATGCTGAGCCTCAGGCTCTGTGTGTGGTACTCACTTAGAACTCTGCTGCACACTAGTGATGGTGTTTCCCCATGCCTCCAGATTAGGTATCACTGGCTGGCCTTACCTAGACTTTTTCTTTGGAGGCTGACTAGGCCTATTTCACTGCTCTGGGGAGACGAGGAAAGGCTGTTTTGGGCTCATCCAGTAAAGGCTATTCTGGAAGAGCAGGCTGGGAGGGACTATCTCCCCATCACATGTAATGCTCCCAAAGGCTGCAATGGACTGCCAAACCCAGTAATTCCCCGGGGAGATGGTCACCTGTACCACACTAGTTCTGGCTGCTCTGTGTTGCTCCACTGCTGAGGAACCATCCTGCAGCAATTGGGTGGTTCTCCATCAGAGGTCCATTACACTCAATACCAGCCATCTGTAAAGCTCTCTGCTCCACCTGTGGCCTAAAGATATCTTTTCTCCTTAATAATTCAGTGCCTTTAGATATGCACAGTAAAGATTTGGCCCCTTTCAGGGAGGACTTTGCCTCTCAAGCAGCAAGCTTGAGAGGTAGTGCTGCCCTTTCCCACTGGGATGTGCTGGCCTCGGCAGATACGGGAGGCAGAAATGGAGCTTTTCCCTCTGGACTGGAGAGCTGCTATCCCCATCTGAACATCCCTGAAAAAGGCAGTTTTAGCAAAGCTGTAGCCCTCCAGATTTGCTCTCCCTGCTGCAATTGCTGCTGGAATCCAACGTGGGGCATTCCAGAGCTTACCAGGATGATCAGGAGACTGGAACATCTTCCTTAAGAGGAAAGGCAGTGGGACCTGGGGCTGTTCAGCCTGGAGAAGTCTGAGGGGGAAAATCTCATCAACACTTATTAAGTACCTAAAAGGTAGGTGTCAGGAGGATGGGGCAGCACTTTTTTTCTGTAGCATCCAGTGACAGCACTATGGGTAATGGGCACAAGCTGAAATGAAAAATTTCCACTTAAACATGAGGAGAAGCTTCTTTCCTGTGAGGGTGAGGGAGCCCTGGCACAGGCTGCCCAGGGAGTGTGTGGAGGCTCCTTCTCTGGAGGTTTTCAAACCCACTTGGGCACTTTACTGTATGACCTGATGGAGTTGAACCTGCTTTGGCAGGGGGTTGGACTGGATGGTGTCTAGAAGTCCCTTCCAACCCCCACCATTCTATAATGCCTAACAATAGATGTGAGGTTAACAGGGCTGCCCTACACCAGTGGCAGCTTTGTATGCCTGGTGGTGCTGAGCTGCTTTATCATCACTTCCCTCTACCCAGCGACTGCTTCCAGCTGTGCCAGTGCCTGGAGTGAAAGAGCCTGTTGTTCCCTTTGAGGACTATAGCCTTGCCAGGTATACCATGTCTTCATTAAGGGAGGGCTGCTTATCTCCTAACCTTTGCTGGAGATTGCAATGTGCCCCTTGGTTATGTTTCTGTCCAACCGTACAAAGCATCTGGGTCTGATGTCTGGATACAGGGAGCAGCAGGGTGAACACAAACACACACACACACACACACACACACACACACATGCTCCTTCGCTGCTGCTGGCCAAGAGCTGGGCCACCTGCATACCCCCTTAACCAGCTCTCTGCCCTGAAACACACTCATCTGAGGAAATTAAATTAGCTAGCAAGAAACAAGCAGAAGGCAGGGAGAGTTAAGTGGGTGGTTAAGGGGAAGAGAAGTTCCATGGGCAGCGAAGATGGCCCCTCTTGCTCCTGTACCTGAGAGCACTTGCAGCTGCAGGCACTCCTTTCTTGACCTTTAGCTTTGGCTGCACTGATTTTGAACTATTTCTCTTAAATGAACTGCTAGTGATAGGTGAGGAAAGGCCAGAAATAAGCTGCAAATCGAAGCTGCCCACAAGCTGATGTGTCCAGTGTGAGCAGGAGCTAGGGTCAGGGCTCCTCTCCACATGTGGCTTTGCTGCTTTTACTGGATTCCTGTGAGCATCAGGAGTGCTGCTGGTGGGGAAAAAAAAACACAACCCAAAACCAAAAACCACAACCATCCTTAATGAATGAAAAAGGACAAACCTTGCTGAATTTAGTGCTGGTGGGCCTCAGAAGCTGGTCTGCAGGTGGGCACTCCTGTGAGGAGAGTGGGACGTAGCAGCTGAAGACACAGATGTGGATCTGGTGGTACCTGAGGTGAGGAGCTGGCTGCTCCTAGGTGAGCTGGACACAGCTGTGGGGGACAGAGGACACATAGAAAGCCACATGGGGAGGGGGATGGCCAGTGTGCTTGAGCGAGCCTGGGTCTGGCACCACCATGTCTGAGCAGGGGTCATCATCAAAGCCCTGGTCTCACCAGCCCTTCCTCCTACCCATGCTTGTGACTCTTGCTGCAGTAGTTTTCCACTGGGGAGTATGTGTGGTGCTGGGTATTTTCCAGAAACTGAGACAGAAATGTTGACAACTTCCAGGACAGCCCCCTAGTCATCAGCTGGTACAGCTGACTCATTTTCATCTTGTTTTGAGGGCTGTGCTTTCTTCTAGGCCTCTCTCACCTTGGCACAGCTACTGCCTTGCCTCCCTGCACATGTGAGTGCCACTGGCATTGTCACAACACCCTGGGGTAGCTCTGACCACCTGTGTGGCATGTGCCACACAGGATGTGAAAGCCAGCTTGCTCCATCTCTCCAGAAACTTTGCCAGTCCTTCCTCCTCCAGGGTTTCTCCCCATGCCTCTCTGCATCCCCTTATTTGGCCCATCAGGGTCTTCTGCGGTCTCCCAAGTTGCTCACAGCTGCCACAGCTCTCCTGCCCTTTACTCGTGCTTTTAGGTGCTTAATCCTGCCGTGTCTTCACTGCAGCATCCTCCCTCTTCATCCTCCCTGATGCGTGCCTGGAGGCAAGGCAAATAAGTCCCCCACTGTGGGTGGCAATCTAGGTGGTATGTGATTTGATGTGATGTAATAAATGTATCATTGTGTGGGAGACAAAGTTTTAACCAAGGCTCTGCAGAGGTATTTAGAAACTGGGTCCCGGACACCATTTCTTTGTGAGGGAATGATGTATATTACTCCTATTTTAAATGTCCTTTATTACTTACCCTGCATTTTTCTGACATTGGAATATTTTTACCTTGTGTTTGCCTTTTCCAGCTCTCTGCAGCTCTCCCCTTTCAGCTGAGCTCTTGTGTGCATTTGTGCCTCCCACCCTCAACCTCCCATTAGCCCCAGAGAGACATCAGCCTGGGGACCTGAGGAGCACCCACCCAATCGTTATCTTAATGAGCAGGCTTATCTCCTGAGATCTTTCCATGAGAGCAATGTGGGCAGATAGAAGATGGGCTGTCCCTTAGGCCTTTTGCAACAGCCCTTTGTGTTCCCCCTCCTCCTCTTCTCCATCCCTCCATCTCAGCTCTCAACCTGCACGATTCCAGCCAGCACGAGGCTCTGGTTACACGTGTCTGTCCTGTTTAACGTGATGAAAAGAGCCAGCGCAGGGAGATGCATAAACGTAAGCAGAGATGCAGGGCAGGCGCGGGGAGAGGCACACGAGCGTAACTGAGGAGAAAAATAGGGACGCACGCAGATGTGCATGTCACTGTTAGGGAAATGTGAGCAGTTATTAAGAGTAAGGCACATGCTGGGGCTCAAGGAGAGGCACACAAAAGTGGGTGCATGTGTAGGCAGGCAGATGGGGACAGGGAGGCTGCAAATGCTTAGGAAGAGACAAGCGTAGCCAAGCTGAGAAATACCGGGCAGGTAAAGAAGGGAGAGGATGGGGAGAGTTGCAGAAGTGCTGGGAGCTGCTGCTATGCAGGGCCTGGCGGACAGGCCCTTTTCCCAAGAGAAGGAGTGAGTGGCCAGCAGACAGCCTGGTCCCCTCCCTCTGGCCTCCTGACCAGATCCAGAGTGTAGACAGCAGCTGCTTTCATCGCCGGGACCCACCCGGAGCAGTTGTGCTCATTTAGAGACAGTTTCCTGGCCTTGGCTGCCTGACAAAACCCTGTGGTGAAAAATTGCGGTGAAAGAAGGTTTTTGAATGTCGAATGCTGACCCACACAAGCCCAAACCTGACGGCCTAGAAATGTGGGCTCATTAATGCCTCCTCCCATAATGAGGAGAGAAGGTAAAAATCCTTACTCGGTCAGGAAATTCTGAGGCTGTCCTCTGGCTGGAGTATTTGCTTGGCAGCTCCAGCCTCATGCTGTAGACTTGACCCGACTAATCCTTTTCCTCTCAGCTCCTTGATCTCCTCAACTCACCTCCCTTCCCTCCCCCAGGAAAGAGAACAATAAAGCCCCATTCTCTAAAGAGAAGGTTTATGGAGCCTTGTAACAGGAGCTCCAGACCAAGTGAGTGGTGCAAACGGCTGCCCAGAGGTGCCCTGGCTGGAGCTCACCTCGCACACCTCCTCCTCCTCTTGCTGCTCTGGCACACTGGATGGGAATGCAAAGCCTCATCCCTCTCTCTGAGCCACCAGGGTCTGCTCGTGGTCAGTTCCTAGAGACAATGGCTTTATTCCTTGGACCAGTGGATGGCTTTTGGCACAGGAACCGAATCTGTGAATGGAAACATCCTCCCTGCAAGCTGCAGTGACATCCTGCTATTGTTGGCACCCCTTGGCAGGTTTGTTCAGCTGCTTTGTACCAGGTGACGTCTCTGGGCTTTCATCAGCGTGTCGGTATCGCCATAAGGCACATGGGCTTCCTGACCCAGTGCCCAAGGAAAGCCCTCTGCTCCTGTTTACGGTCAGGATGCAAAAGTAAAGGAAGTTGAAATGCTGCTCAGGAATCCACTCCGGGCTTTAATCACTACTGTCACTGTCAGGAGACGTGGGGAATGTTGAAAAATAATCACCGTGCTGTGTAATAGGATGCAGATGTTCAGGTTGTGATCTATCTAGACACTGTGACCTCCTGGCTACTGGAAGACAAGCCCTAATCAAAACTCCAGAGCTGAAAAAAAATGCTCCCACAAGCCTCTAGGAAATTGGGAAGGGCCTTATCATTGGTAGATGCACAGAGGCTCTGAGCACACCTTTGGTTGACAGCATGGGAGAGTCACGGTAGCATCCCCTTGTTGTGTCATTGCTGCCTGAAGGGGTGAGAGTGAATTGCTGCCTGCTGCTGGGGTTCACCCCATTCTCAGCCATAAACATGCATTGATGCTGTTTAGGGGATACAGGGAATCAGTTTACATGCTGCTGGGGCATCTCCAGACACAAACAAAGAGGTGGAGGTGAAACTGCCACAGTGGTAGCTCCTTTCTCCCCTACACAGACCACCTCTGGGCACAGCACAGGGCAGCCCAGGTTAACCACGACTGGAGCTGGTTTGGAAAGGCCCCTGGCAAGACAAGAAATTTAAAATTCTGAGTGTCTTGTAAGCTGTAGAGTATTAAGGTGCATTCATGCCACATACAATCTGTATACACCCACATGTCCCTTTCCGTGAGCAGTGGCTGTGTTTGTCCTGTGCTTTTCTCGCTCATCCTGGAGCTAGCTGTCTGGGAGTCATCAGGGCGGCTTTGGGAAGAGCAGAGGAGGAAACTGCCTTCTCCTGTGAGCCATTGTGTTCCTGCCATACCCCTGGGAGGCAAAATTGTGCAGACCTCCTTCAGCTGGCACAGCGAGCCTTCCTGTGGCCACAAGATAGCTGGGGTGAGGAGAAGAGGTCCAGACAGTGTCACTGCAGCCAGCTGTGCTGTCCATCCCGGCCTCCTCCCCTCTCCTCCAGTCCTCAGTGCTCCTGGCAGCATCTGGACTGGCCATCTCAGCTGGGGACTGCTGAGCTGCTGCTGGTGGGTGTGTGGGCAGGGTAGGAGGAGGAAGAGGAGGCAAAGAAATTAGGGGATTGAGACTCCTTTCTGCGTCCTCCTGCAGTACTCAAGCATCAAGTAACAACTGATGCACCACTCAAAAATACCAGCCAAGCAGCTCTTCCCCCGGTCCACACATCATCTGTGCAGATAGCTATGGCAAATCCCAAAATAGCAAAGAAATTGGATAAATACAGGGAAAAGAGTTTACAGTTTTCCAAGAGGGTGACAAACAGCAGTGGGAGCTTTTTCTTTTTTTTTTTTTTTTTAATCCCAAAGGCTTTTTTTTCTGTCTGCAGCCTCT
The DNA here is from genome assembly GCA_013401255.1 of Urocolius indicus. NCBI lineage: Eukaryota > Metazoa > Chordata > Aves > Coliiformes > Coliidae > Urocolius > Urocolius indicus. Next base: position 174,770 of record WBNH01010277.1, read on the forward strand.
TTCCCCAAACAGAATCAAAGATAATTTACTTTTAAAGCAAAGTGCCCTGAAGCCTGTTCAATTGACAGAAAGTGATGCTGGGGGCTGCGCTGCAGCAGACAGGAGCTTTGTGTGTCTGCAAGACAGAGAAACAGCATGATGTGTTTTTTTGCAGCGCTGTTAGTTTCTGCCTGCTGAAAGCCCAAGTAGCTCTTTAGGAAGCATAGAGGTAAAGAAAGAAATATGTAATCTAAGTGGAGCTGGGAACTGAGATGCCTGCTTTTACTCCCAGCTCCCCTGAAAACTTCCCTTGTGAGCTGGTTGAGTCGCCTTGCTTCGGCAGACCTGCATGGATGGAGCTCATGGTACCAACCTCTTAGCGAGGCAAATTCACCTGCCATTTCAAGACAGCAGGAAAACCTTTGCACGCCGCAAACAGACTCCTTTTAAATCAGTGGATTTAGTCACCTTCAATCCTCACGCATGAGGATGAGGGAAGTGCACGGCTGCACATTGCCAGCTGGGGATGCACCAGTGCTCCAAGCTCCAAGAAGGCACAGGGGTGCAGCTGAAGTTGTGGCACATCGGGGAGAGGGGCTGGACACCATCCTCATTTTACTGAAAAATAGGCACCAAGCCCTTGCTGATATGGCAGCGGAGAAGCCGGCACTCCTTCCCGAGAAAAACTCCGGCGTTTTGGGTGCTAGGAGCACTGGGCCATCGAGCTGCTGAACCATGTGCAAGGCAGCCGGGGGGATGCTCATCTGCCGCGGCTCGGCTTTCAAACCAGACCGGCCGCATTGGGTGTGCGGGAGACCCTGCCGGTGCCCCTTTCTGAAAGGAGCATTGTTATTCCACGGAAATGACCTTTGGAGTCCAAATGTCTTTATTTAAAATGAAATAAAACCAACCCTAACCACTCTTGGTGCAAAAACAAATCAGCTGTTATTGCTGCACGGCTCTAAACAGGCTGCTGTAATCTTCTCTCTCTGACACGTCGGTCAATACACCATGCGGTGCTGCCTTACCTCATCTCCAAGGCCACTGCCACGCAGGTGAGAATAGCAGTGAGACTGGCAGGTCTCCTCTCCCATCTCCTATTTCATTTTCCCTCTGAAAATGACCAGAAAAAGAATTGAGGTTGGTTTCAAACTGTTGAGCAGGAAGGAAAGAAAAAAAAAACCAAACCCAAACCACTGCAAGTCTGAAGTATATTATTTTACATTTATAAAACTCCACTGTTGTCTCACTAGTGCTCTCCTCTTTCTTCTCTTCCTGCCACGAGTTGCTGGCTTTTTTCAAGCATCATCCTTTGCTGTCACGCCAGCGGAAGGTCGCAGTAGCTCTGCTTCTCTCTCTCTCTCTCATCTCTTCACTGGGCAGGGAAAATGAAAGGTAAAAAGCATGTTTGGAAATCAGTTGCTCTGGCTGCACTGCTTGTTCGTTTTCCTTTTACAGCATCTAACTCTTTGCTTGGACCTTTATGTCCAGGGAGAGTGCAGCACAGTTTCCCAGCCAAGCTTTGTGGTAGCAAAATAAAGTGTGAGCTCCTATTCCTTCTCTGTCTCTCTCCTCTTGTACAGCCCTGGCCAAACATGGTTTGTGTTAAAAGTTTGTGACCCTTGCGTGGTGGTTTTTGAGCCTTTCTGAGCCAAACCCAGAGACTTTGTTTCCAAACAAACTTGAATTTTCCGTTGGGGGCTGGATAACCACAGTATGGAGGAGGACGCTAAAACCAGAGCTTGTGCTCTGAGGTCGCTTATGCCTGTAGCATCCCTCAGCTGGGAAAATCCCAAAAGCTTGACAAAGGGCCTGTTACCATCTGTGAGAAGCAGATGGTCAAGCAACCTGCTTGCCCTGAGGATGTTGGTATTTCAGCAGCTATTTCAGGAGGAGGGAGGGGGCAGCCAGGAGAGAAAGGCTGACATGGGGACAGAGGCTGTGGCACATCTGTGCAGCCACAACGACGCACACAAGGCACCACCAGACACCTTCATCCCAGCACTGGAGAGCAAAGCCTCCTGCACCTCGGAGGAAATCTCTTTGGGGATTGCAAGCACCTGGCCTGGGGGTGAGAGGCCAGGAGGGCCGTGCTGAGAGGCAGGGAACAGGCAGCCCTGCACCAGCCTGTGTCCATAGCAGAAGGAGATTTCCCGGCTCAGGCAGACACACTGTCTCCTCTCTCTAATTGCAGCCTTGCACAGGGCTCACGTGTCCCCAGGCAGGAGTTGGCTCCTTCCCCTCCATCGTATTGTCTCTTCTCACCGCCTGATTCCCAAGGGGCTCACAGCTTTTCCTCTCCAGCTCCCAGCCCAGCTCTGCTTCAATGTCTCTGTCACATCTCCTTTTCCTCTCCAAATCCAAATCATTTGGATTTCCCCTTTTCTTTAGCCCCTTAGTGTCCTCCTTTAAACCACCTTTTGCGGTGGGCTGCCTGCTACAGAGGCTTGCCTTCATCCCCTTCACCTTGCCATCTCTGCTGCTGGGCTGTGGAGGTCCAACCCTTGCCTGCCTGGCGGGGATGAAGGCCTGGAGCCCAGAGGGACAATAGCAGCACTGTGCTAGAGAAAGCGGCTCTGTCCAGTTGCCCCTGCGCTCTGCATCCGCCGAGTACGTGGGAGGGGAAGGGTGTCTCTCCACTCCCCTGCATGCTGCTTCCTGGCAAGAGCAGGGTGGAGAAGGAGTGATCAATACCCAAGACTGGCATCACCACACTCCCCAACACGTTCTGAAGGCCGGTGCTGCTTTGCAGAGACTCAGGTGGTCGCAGTTTGGACTTTCACTCTGCCACAGGCTCCCAGGGGAACCTCGAGTGTGTCCCTTGGGGGATGTTGGTGTTTTGTGATCCCTGCAAGGTGTTGAGGCTGGCTGAGATGGCAGCTCCACGCAAAGGTATGGGCAAGGACCCCAGGCATGGAGCCATGCTGGCTCCTGCTCTGGACTGACATCAGGCACAGAGCCACAAGATGCACCAGCTCAGTTGTCTCTGAGGCAGCCCCATGCTGTGCAGGTTGAGAAGACCCACAGTCTCTCACCGTGTCCTCTGCCCGGGTGGCAGTGGAGGGGACAACAGCCCAGCTCCACTCATGGGGGCCAATCAGACAGACTTTCAACACATCCTGACTGTGCTTCTGACATCACTGCTGGACTCTTTTTAACAGATTTCTCAGCCCTCTTCACTTCCATTAGCACCTCACAACGCAATGAGTTATCATAAAGGAGTGATTGCAGCATTGAAATAATATTGCTGCCACTTGCACAGCCACAGTTGCACCTCATGCCCCTGAAGAGGACTGGAAGAGGGAGGCTCCTTCTGCAAGCCCACGAGGAGAGCTGCTAGTCACGCTGTGATGGTAGAGCTGGGTGGGTGGTAGGAGCTGCCTGCCTTGCTCTATGGCCTTGCAGCAGGCCTGGGAGGGATAGGAATGGGGAGCAATGTGAGGGCTTACTCACACGAAGGCACTCCCAGCTCTATGCCTCACTTAGAGAAAGAAAAGACACCTCTTTATAGGCTCCTTGGTGCTTTTCCTGCCACTGTCCAGCAGAAGAAACTATAACCTGCTTTCTTCTGAGCTGTGCCTAAAGCACAGTCTTTTGTTGATGCAGAGGCAACCTTGAAAAGAGACTTTCTCATCACAGCTATAAACCTGCTTCGAACTCTGACTTGGAAAACACTCAGATTTCTTTTCCTTCCTCTAAGGCTCCGTCATAGTTTAACCCCAGCCAGCTGAGCTCTGGCCATGCTCCCCCCTCATCTTCTTGTGTACCCTCAGCCCACTCACTGGCAGGGCAGGGAGAGAAGCAGAAATGGCCTTGATGCTGTGCAAGCCCTGCTCAGCAATAACCAAAACAGTCCTGTGTTATCAACATTCTTTTTAGCACAAATCCAAAACAGAGCCTTGTACCAGCTGAAAACAGAACAGGTTTCCACTGTAAGAGTCCTTGGCAGAGCTCACTGTCTTACAGCTCTGGGCTGTAACATGTTATGGGCCTTTTAGACTCGTGAGGGCTGGTGACACGCTTTGCTGAGTGGGAGCCTTTCCTAAGTGGTGGCCCTCTCACTCTGGTTCAGCCAGGCAAGCAGTGGGTCAGTTTGATGGTATGCAGGAGAAGATATGCCGCCTGGTTATTGTAGGGGCAGCTCAAGAACCTGCAGACAGTTGGCCTGTTCGTTATTGCCGCCTTGTACTCAAGTGTTGCTGTGAGCCCGTTTGTTTCGTGGGTGATGGTGATAGTCTGATGATGACTAAATCACTGATGCTGGTCCCTCACATCTTCCTCTTCCCTTCCCACCCCCTGAAGGCCACCACAAGTGTCTTTTGAAGAAAGAGAAAATGCAAAGGGCTCCACAAGCTCACAGCAAGGAAAAAAAGGCCTTTTTGGGTTTCCCTGCATGCCCTGACTCCTTCTCTGCACATACGTGTTCACAAGTATGCCACGGGCACCATCCCTTTTAAAAACCTTCCTCTGCAAGCTTTCTTTTAGCTCTTAGAGAAAGAGAACACCTCCTTTGCTTCGATTCAAGCTTTCAGTTGAAATTGGGTCTTCCTGCTTCTTCCATGCAGAGCCTAGAATATCAGGCTGGGAGTCAGGGACTGGGAAGAAACAGGGAGGACCTTGGGTGTCCCATCCCATCCATGGAGGCTGTGATGGAGGCAGGTCCTTGCTGGAAGCTGGAGTGAGCAGGAAAGCTGACTCACATGGGGCGAGCATGGCACATACTGAGACATCCTGGGGCCAGTCCCTCCTCCTCACCAAAATGGGCACAGATCCACTTGGTTTCCCAGCATCAGAGCTAGGCAAGGCTGCAAGCCAGTTACTTTGTGATGGTGCAATGCCTGCAAAGTCTGGTTCCTCAGCTCCAGCAAGCCCTCTATCTGGGAAAAAAAGCTCCAAGACAATGGCTTGGCTTTCCCAGTGGCCAGTGACCCTAAGGATGGAGTGTGCTGAGTCAGTCCAGCTCACAAGGATTAATGACAGCTAGAGGAAACTGCTCTCCGGCTACACCGCCATGGGATTTGGCAATACAATAGCCAGAAGGAGCACATGGGCTCCTTGGCTTTTTCTCAGGACCTAGGTAAATAATCCCCTTCCACGGAAGCCGTATGGATTCCCATAAAGCTGAATAGCAAAAGCAGTTCCCAGGCTTACAGTTAATAATCATTGTTTCCCAGGCCACGTAATTATTATTTTGGCTGTCAAGAACCTGGGAGAGGGAGTGCAGACACAATATTTTCCCAATCAGCTCATGGAGAGCATTTTAATGCCACTTTAAAAGGAGTCAGCTGTGAAACAGTAAGCAAACCCCAGCCCTCAAGAAAGGAATAGGGCCAGTACCTGGGCCCCTGTGGACCCACCACCCCCTGCACTAGCAGGGACTCGGAGCTAACTGCACATGACAGAAACCACATCTCCACATCTCATGATTTTTGTCTCCAGGTCTTAGATGCCACAAAAATGCTTTGAAAATTGCCATAGGGCAGAGCGAAGTGGGGAGGGAGGAAGGAATGCACTCAACCCACCACGGGAAAGCAAAGCAGCTTCTGTGCCAACACTAGGAATAATCATAGATTCCTAATTTCGGTTGGAAAAGACCTTGAAGATCAAGTCCAACCACTGACCTCACACTGCCAAGCCCACCACTAAGCCACGTCCCTCAGCACCTCATCTGTGCATCTTTTAAATATCTGCAGGAGTGGTAGAGCAGGGTGCAGGGCTTTTCTGCAGCCAAGGTGCAAGTATTTTGCATGGCTCGCACAGGAGAAAGCAACAAAGAGCTGATGGGCATCCATTCACAGGAGAGCTGGCAACTCTGGAAGCTGGGTCTCTGAGACTGGGGATGGGAAGGAAGCTACAGGGAGCTGGCAACTCCAAGGTCTTGAGCAGGAAGAAAAAGGAGGCCAGGAATCTCGGCAGCTCCAACATGGGAGATGGTGCAGAGCACTGGTTAGATCACACATCTTGATTACCAGTAAATTAGTTTGCATGGCTGGAGAAAAACAGTGCTGTGGGCAAAAATCCTGCCTTTACAGGTTAGAGCAAGCAGGGGTGAGACCAGCCTCAGATATCACCCGTGAGGAGATGGGGTAGCTCAAGTCCATACAGTGCCAGGGCGTAGAGCACACGTCACTACAGAGAAACCGGAGACATGGCCTGCTGCTCACATGTGCCAGAGCTGGGCCTGCCACAGCCAATCCCTGCCCTTGGCAGCAACAGGGCTCCACAGTGAGGCATGGCAAGGTTTGCAGACTGCACATTGCCTGGCACCTTCCCCAGTCTGCCCCAGGAACCTTCAGTGTTTGCACCCTCCCCTAGCTGGGGTAGCATTGAGAGAGGGGAGATATGATACAATTCAGTGAATATGAGGCCGACTTGGCAACTCTGGACAGCTCATGTCACTCACATCTGGTGACACCTGAAACACGTGCAGGGTGAAAAGCATCCGTGCAAGTGTCCTGTCTGGTAGCTTTTGAGGCTCGGACAGATCTGGCTTGCCTCATTCACCAGCAGTGTCATTCACTTGTTGTCCAGATCTGTTCATGCTTCAGTGCAGAGATGGCTTGGTAGAACAATAGCTGGGAGTGAGACAGTCGCTCAAGTGGATTCAACTGTCTCCCCTTTCCTGGCCCTTCAGGGAACACAGAATCACAGGTCAGGGTTGGAAGGGACCTCTAGGGATCATCCAGTCCAAACTCCTGGCTAAAGCAGGTTCACCTCTATCAAGTCACACAGGAACATATTCAGGTGAGTTTTGGAAACCTCCAGAGAAAGAGACTCCACGTGCTCCCTGGGCAGCTTGTGCCAGGGCTCCCTCACCCTCTCAGACATGTGGATGTTCACCCCAGTGATCAGAGCCTCCCACTTATTTCTCCTTTCACATCCTCATGACAAAAGGGTGTCACTGTGTAACCACTTCCCAGTGCCAGCACTAATTCTGTCTGCTCTGGTTACAGGAGGATTGCAAAAGCCGTTTGAAATAAAGGAGCAGCATTTAAAAGGGCACATCCACAGCCTCAGAGGGTCTGCTTGCAGCAGCACAGCCCACAAAATCTGCCAGCTAAAGGTAAAAAACTGGTATGCACTGAGCTTGCAGACGAATCCGCGTTCTTGGAGAGTCAAAGCAAGATCAGGAAAGGTTACTTTTAGCAGGCTTGAGGTGCAGGTAAGTGAGGCGGTGACTTGCCTGAGGTTACAGGCAACAGCAGAATGTAAACACAGGCTCCTCCCCAGCATTAGGACCGGTGTGCTTTTGGCTGCAACCCAGTCTTCAAGGCAGTTGGCGGCAACCGTTGTTCTCAGAGCCATGCTACGGAGGGAAGAAATGTCGGCTTTTCTGCTTCCAGGTGTGAGCAGAGGATTCTCCAACTTCAGGAAATTGCTCCAAGGCTTGTGAGAGCTGCAATTCCCTCAACCTTTGCAGTTCTGCCAGCAAAAGGGGAGTCAAGTTCAGGGGTCTGCCTTGTGCCCATTGCCAGGAGAAACTGAGATTGACATTGCCAATGGAATGCAGAAAAATGCATTTTCTCTGGATCCAGTTCTAAGACGGGTCAGTCATTATGGGTCCCATGGCTCAGATTCTGCTTCCAAAGGGAATCTTCTCCAAATAGACTTTCTCCAGGGATTCCTGACATCCTGTCCTCTGCAAACCTTTCTCTGGGAACCACAATAGTGTCGGAAATGGGCAGCTGAAGTTGCCAGGCTGCCGGAGCAGAGCAAGGATATTCCCTGTGCTCTATCTCTCCTGCTGCACAGGGACTGAGGGAGGCAGGTGGTGGGGGGAGACCCACACTTCATATGTAGCCTTTGGGAAGATAAGGCATGTCCCAGGTGGTAACAAAGCAACCTTTTCTCACGTGTACCCCTTTGCAGAACAGGATCTGTCTGGACCATTCACTCCTTGGCTATTCAGCTGAGTTTGACAGAAGAGAGGCCACATTTGACCACTTGGTAAGAGCCAGGCTTCTTTAAAAGAGGCAGATGCCAACAACATTCAGCTTCTGCCAAATGCAGTTTGGAGGTGGTCCCACAGGAGATGAGCACCTTCTGTATGGTTTGAGCTTTGTGCAAAGGGCTTTGTATCAATGCCTCACAGAGATGCCTAGCCCCTCTGAACAGCCAGAAGCTGCTTCCAGTAACACGGGCAATGACATTCCTGTTGCCTTCAATTGCTGCCATATTTGAGCCATTGTATCTGTTGACAACACACTGTGGGGAGAGCTGAGGTTCTTCCAAAAATGTCTCTTCAGAGCCAGCCTCTGGGTGATAAAATTCTTTGTACCCTGTAAAGGCAGCAGTGCAAACATTAGCTCAGCACTCTGAGTGGCAGCGCTGGTGGGATGCTGGAAAGAAAGCAAGTCCAGGAGAGGATGAATGACAGAAAAGGGGGCGAATGGAAGGATGGAGGCTATAATCCAGACCTTCTTGCTCTCTTCTTTCTGACAGTGCTCCCATCCTGAAATACTTATGGTGAGAGAACCTGATTATATTTTCTTTCTGTTCAATTTCTCTCTTTGGGCTTGACAGAGAGAAAAAAAAAAGCAGGGTATGCAATGGAAAAATGAAGTGAGAACAGCAATACTCCCAGGTCACCCTCTTTTTCCTTTCCACTGTGCTTGCCAAGCACAACCCATTTTGGTCTCTGCTAACAATGCTCCATGCTGCAGTACAACATGCTCTAGCCCCTCGGGGCATGAGCTGAAACAGAAACTCCTGTCAGCCTCCCCACCCCCAGGGAAATGCAGCACTGAGGAACTCACCACAAGGCTTTTACCCTACAGTCCAAAGCTGTGGGTTGTCACCTCCATGAGAGACAAGTGTTGGGGTGCTTTGTGAGGGTTGCAAATGGCTTTGGAAGACATCAAGTCTAGCATGTGAGCAACGGCCAGCTACGTCTCTGAGTGCATGAGAAACGGCATGGCAGTTATCATGAGGTTGTTGACGAGCCCTGGGAGGTTTATGGACCAATCTGTCTTTGTTAATCAAGAAGATGATTTTTTTTTTCCCCTCTGCCTGTCCACAGTTTTCTCCACTCCGAACTCATTCCCTTTTGGTCTGTCCCAAATAAGAGCTACAAAATGCAAAATGCTCCTTGGGACTGTAATGAAAAGTAGAGCCCCAGGCCTACCGCAGGCCATCACATTCAGATGCCTGATCCCTTCCACTTGGTTTTAAAGAGATTAACTCTGAACTCTCTTCAGCAAAGTGACCTTCAGCCTACAGTCTGCAGACCCCATATTTCTGAAAGGTCTGTGAAAGGTAATTGAGAGAAGCTTTTTGCTGACCAGTTTAAATTTGCTGTATAGGGCTTGCTTCTTCAAATGGAGAACTACTTGTGAAGGTCTATAATCAGAAAGGTTGAAACCCTCCAGCCCAAGAAACTAGAGGCACTTAAGGAAGTGCTGGCTGTGCCATGTCTTTTTGTTCCCAAAGGGAATGTTTTGCCTGCTTTCAGAAAGCACCGCGGGACCTCATAGTCTTTGCTTAAGTATTAGCTACTGAGTAATGGAGGATGTTTTCCTTCCTTGAATATCTATTTCCTTCCTAAATAAACCATGGGTGAGTCTGTTCATTTTTTTTTTTCTAATGGAAGTAACAAAAAGTAGTAGGGATCCCACAAAGCTTTTAGTAGCTGCATTTGTTCCCTGGATACTATGAAGATTAGCGAAATCACTGAACACAGAATGGCAAAAGACCTTGGGATCAGGTAACTCATCCTCCTCTCTAAGGCAGGATTAACTAAACCTATCCCCTACCATAACAGATCATTTTTTTTTTTTACATGTCTTTAACAGCCCTCCGATCCTGCAGCCTACTCAGGAAGTGATTCACTCACCTTATTATTTAGAGATGGTTCATAGTATTGACTTGGATCTTCTTAATGTGTTTCAGGCACATGAATTTGACTTTTGCCCAGTGAGAAAAGAGAATGAATTATTCCTTGCCTTCTGCAGTGACCTTTCACATGTTTGAAGCCTATTACTGTGGCTCCTCTCAGTCTCCTCCAGACTGGATGAAAACACACGCCATGCCTTCTAGACCTCCCATTGTAGTTGGGAGCCAGGGGGGTTGTGATGAGAAAGCAGCTAGGCAACCCTTTTTGCAATTCTTACACTGTCTGTGATGGTGATGATATGGAGGGAGTGGATAAAACAAGGAGAGGTTGAATGCCACCCATGCTCTTGTGCTCACAGAGCTCAGCTGAGGGAAATTCATGTGCCAGTGCCGAGATGTCTTTTTGCAAACCATCCAAAGACCTAAAGCTTTGATTCTTCAAAATTATCCTTGTCATGAGTCACAAACCAAAGTTGTTGCTGGATTTAGACTCTGTTACCTGGTATGTACCCTCTACTGATACGAACCCTGTGATCTCTTCTGCTCTGACTCTTACCTCTTACACCACTGAGCTTCCAGGAAGGCTTGGACCAAGACTCAAACACCCGCTCTGCATGGGCAAGTTCAGACACAGGCTTTTGCAAGCAGGTCTTTGCTTTACCCATGGACAATTTTCATCTGGTTAGTTTGCCTCCAGCCCCATCTGTTGTGTGGCCTCACACATACAGCTCGTGGCTTGTTCTTGCCTCCTACTCCTTGGCCTGCCAAAGTCCCATCCCTGTTGCAAATAACAAAGCCCTGAAGCAGATAGGTACAGTGCTCCTCTCATATTACAGGAAAACCAATTCTTTTTGTCCACAGGGAACTAGAACTGCATTTAGCTATTTTCTCATTCAGTACCACTCTTGAAGCTAATGAAATGTCAGAATTTGGTCCATGGTTTCTGGAATATGGTACATATGATTCCTTCTACGTAGGTGAAGCCAAACTTTGTTTATGACAGGACATTGCTCCACATGTAGCCTATTGCACAGGCACACTTGCTATCTCCACTGTTTTTGTCAAACCCTCCTACACTTGAGACCTAGTGTCATCTCATCAGTATTGCAATGGAAAGCAACGAGTGTCTTGCTTGATTCAGTAAGGCAAAAATCACGTTTGTAGGTAATGTTTCAACAGCTCTCCTTAGCCAAGCTGAAGCCTAGGGCGTGTTTAAGGTGTTTGGCTGACTAAGTGCAGGTAGCTTAATTTTGGCACGCGGACAGAATCTAGCATTGTGGCCCCATCCTCCAAAGGCTTCCCCTTAGCTGGTGTGCAGTGTCACAGCATTCCTTTCTGCTACCATACAGACATGCTTAATGGCATGCCTTGCACTTCTCTGGCAGCCCAGACAGTGCCCTGTGTAACCTGTATGTGCTTATACTGATATCATCCTCCTCAGACACTCAAAGACGAGCCTCTGACCCACCAACAGTGTGGTAATGAAGTGGTTGATTTGGTCATACAGGTGGCCTGGGAAATGCCCAGGGTCCCTTCTGGTAAGCGTTCCTTGCCTCTGTCAGAAAGGATTTTGCCAATGCAGCTAGATTTGGCATCCATGCTAGCATGGAAGTGCTACTTCTGGGGAAGCCCTGCAAAGCTAGGATGAGGTCCTGGCACTGGAGCTTTTCCTGGGATAAAGTTGTTATTGCACAGTAGATCTTTATAATTCCCCACAGCACATCCTTGCACAAGCTTTCAAGAGCAGGTAAGCACATTTTTTTTTTAAAGTCATTGCATATGACAACTCAACTTCTCTGTGCTTGATGCTGAATGGCTTCACCTCCACCCCTACAGAACCTGTTTCACTGGCCTTGGAGCTGTGGTCAACCTCACAGGCCCCCCTCCTCAGGCTGCATGCAAAAGAAACATCCTCAAAACCATAAATGATCACGTATGACTTCTGTCAAGGGCACAATTGGGAGTCCCTGCCCTGAGGCAAGTTTTCCAGCAGAGCTCTTTGCAAGCAGACATGCTCAGTGCAAAACCCTGTGCGGATCTGCATTCTGCCTGGGGTTTGAACCAGACACATCTCTGCTGCAGAAATGCAGTCTCCAGTACAAACTCTCCTGATGCATGTAGACCAAACTGTCTGTCTTGTCAGGTTCCCAACTCCAAATGATGATTTTTGAAGTCCCTAGCAAAATTTATTTTCAGTTCATATTCTAAAACAGCAGAAACCATTCATGCATCTCCCTAATCCAGAAAAGGCTGAAAAACTCTTGGATGGTGACCTACCCTTTAACATGCTGCTTTTGTTCAGAGGGCTTCTTACACAGAAAGCCAGGTCTGATGCTTGCTTAGCTGCTCTGAGCAGTGTGAAAATATTCTATTATGTGGTTGTCAGAAAACCATGATGAGGCTTGCCCACTTGGGAGATTTTACTGACATAACTTCTTTGACTGCATGAATTATGCTGGTGTAGCTAAACAGATGATAGATATGACCACATATTATATGTCATTCCTTAGCTAACAATACCTTGCAAAGGACATGTTGTGGTCAATACCCTGTTTTGATGTCTCTGGCCTGCGTAGACAGCGGCTTCCTCAGACTGCAAACAATTCCCAAGATTGCACAAAGGTTATGGACTGCCTCCAAGCTTTCAGTTGAGGAGCACTGTTGTGTGTAAGGGGTATAGTAATAGCTAAACATATAACTGCTTCTGGTCACATTCACATCAGGGACTTTCGGACCAGGACTTCACTACATCTGCTATCAGTTAAGGCTGTGAAGAAGCATGATCTTTGGCTTACTGGGCTGTGTCAGCAAGTCCCTGCTGTGTTGTACATGGAGGAGTTGAAATACTGGTAGTTAGTGTAAGGTCCCACATGTTCTGCTGTACAGTATAGCAGTGCGCTATCTTGAGAAAGAGTTTCTTGACACAGACTTTGCAAGAGAATGGTCAGCCAAGAGAGTTTCACAGCCAGCAGCCTGCAATCAGCCTCACCAAGCACCTGCATGAAGAAAAGGTAAGGGTTTCCCAGTCTGAAGGGCACCAGAGACAGGTCCCAAAGCAATCAAGTCTTGCAAAGTTCAAGCAGGGCTCAGATCCATGCAGTGTGCTGTTTGACAACAAAGCCTACCACCAACAATTTGCATCCTGCCTGCTCCTCCCTACCTGAGGACATCTAGCTGGCTTCGCCAGCTGATGGGGGAATCAGGCTCCTAGCAAAGAGACGCAAGGTAACTCTCTTCCACATCTCTCATTCTCAGGTTAGTCAGAATGACCTGCTCCATCTGGACCCTGTCAGCTCCAGAGATGAGAAAGACACAAACACAACCAAAGTAGAAATGTAAGACATCTTTTTGTTGTTGTTATTGTTCTGCAAGAGTAGACTCCAGTCTTTTCCATCCCCTGATGTGAGAAGGCTGATTATGTAAGGGCTGAGCACCCTCAGTGTGCCCAAGACCCATGTTATGCTAACAAAGAGCTTTGCTACACATGGTGCCATTTGCTCTGCTGCTGTTTGACCACGCAGCAACCTCTTACCCTCATTAATGCCAGATTAGGTTCCTGCCGCCGCTATGCCGCCGGTTTTAATCATGTGGCCACTGGCCAAGGACTGCTGGGGAAAACCCTACCCCTGAGGTTGGGTGTCAGCTGATCCTAACTAAACCATATAGGTCTTGAGATGTAGGGGCATAAAGGAAAACAACGGAAATGAATGGGAACAACTCATGGGAGAAAAAGGATGAAGGTCATAGGGTTAAAAGGGAAAGAAGAGGGAGCCAGGAAGGGACACAGAGCAGACTCCACCTTCCCCTGTAAGCATCCAAAGTTCCAGGAGACAAATAGTCACTGTGGTGACAAGCCCCCTCACCATTCTGTGCAGACAGCCAGGGGCCCCTGGTGATTCAGAAGGTCCAGGCTGGCAAGGCCAGCCCAGAAGCACTTGCTATACTGAGGTACTGGTACTGCACTGCACTGCATACTAACACTGGTATTATGCACTGGTCATATTTCTAGGGACAATGACACTTGTGTTCCCAGACATAGAGGCACAAGGTCAGTCTGACCCTGGTACTCCTTCTTATTCCTTAGCCCCAGGCAGCTTCCCACACAGGCCCTCACCATCTCCCTAGCCTTTTAAGTGTCCCTAACAATCCCTGCTGCCTGCACTTGGGGCTCGGGAGGGATCACCTGAACAACAGGACAGTGTAGCAAGTTGACAATGGCCAGCTGCAAGGTACCCACACCAGTTGCTCTCTCAGTCCTGCCATCTCAACAGCACAGGGGGAGAAAATAAGATGAAAAAAAAAATCCCTCATGGTCAATCTAATGACAGTTTAATAAGAAGAGCAAAAGCTGCACACAGAAGCAAAGCAAAAAAGAGGAATTCATTCACTATTTCCCAACAGTATACAAATGTCTAGATGTGTCCTGGGAAGCAGAACCTCAGTGCACGTAGTGGTTGTGTAGAAAGACAAATGCCATAACCATAGACACCTTTTCTTCCTCCTTTGCCTGGGCTTTTAGTGTTGAGTATGATATATGGTATAGACACACAGTATAGAATAACCCTTGGGTCAGTTTGGGTCAGCTGTCCTGGCTGTCCTCTTCCAACCTGTTGTCAATCCCCAGCCTATTTCCTTGTGAGACAAAGCCTTGACACAGTGCAAGCATTGTTCAGTAGCAGCAGAAACACAGGCAACACTGTTTTAGCCACAAATGCAAAGCACAGCACCATACAGGCTACTGTGAAAACAGTTAACTTCCCAACTCAATCAGGCAGTAGGTATGTCTTGTTCCTTCTGCACACAAATTTACATAGCTCTCCTGGTTTTTTTTTTTTGGCACATTCTTGCCATCTTATTTGGACCTTGGTCTGACTCCACAGTGATACCCATTTCTGAAATGCTATTGTGTCAGCTCCATCATGTATATAATGAACTAGTCTCTGTTGTCTTCAACAGCCTCCCAACTGCTCCCACTCTTGTGATGTCAATTTCCCTCACGCATGCTACCACAAACACCTGCAAATCAGCCATTACACACATTTGTGCTCATACACGTGCATTTGTTCCTATCACAAGTAACAGCTCCGACATGAAGCCAAACCTCTATGCTGGCAAGCTACTTAGCAACCTGAACACTGTAACATAAACTAGATTGACTGCACTGGTGAGCAGCACTTACAATAAAAATCACGTTAGCTTCCTTTCTGGCTTCCCATCCAGACAATGTGGCAGCTTGGAAGTCACGTTAGGTCAAGAGATGTAGAAGTCTGAACTAGCTGCAGCCGCCTTGATCAGCTCTGGAAGGATCTTTGTTCCTTTTTGATCCCACTTTAATAGGCAAGAGCAACTGGTTTAAGGCAGCATGCAGAGTCCCTGGGAAACCCACTGCTAGAGCAGACGCTGGGCTTTGTCCTGTGCTTGGGCACCTCATGCAGAATGAGGACTTTGTGTTGGCTTTTAGAAGATAGTTAATTCACATAGGAGCTTCATGAATATTCAGCTTGTGCTTCGGGCTGAGGGAGAACAATCCCTAAAACAAAGAGGCAAATTCTTTTACCCTTCCTTTGGAGGAATGTAGTTTTCAGCCTCCAGGCATGCGAGTAGCTTGCGGTCCCTGTCTGTCACAGTAGGATCTATATAGGACATAAATGGGTTTTTTTCAAGCCTTAGCATGCATGGCATGTGAAAAATGGAAGCAATCAGCAAGGGCTCAGAGTTGCTGCTTCTGGATGAAGGAGAGTTTAGGGGTGAGCCCAAGAGCATAAGCTGCCAGGATGAAGTCAGTCAACCTGACTGCTGTAGAGTGGTTTTGTCTCATTTCTGTAGCTGTACCTGACCCGGGAAGCTGTAGCAGGGAAGTTGCTCAGCAATGTGGATTTTTTTTCTGCCCAGCTACTGCAACTATTCCTCTGTGCAACAGAAACCAATTGGTGAAGACTTTGTGTTCACCAAACAGGTTTGTCAGCAGCATGCTATTCACAAAGTTGCATATGGCCTCCTCCTCCTCCATTTTCCTTGTGCAGCACAAAATTTAGAGCTTAGACACATTATCAGGGTATCGATGGTAACAAACTACTAATAAACAATGATTGTACCTTGCTTGGCTATATTCAATGACCCTGCATGTGCTGTGAACGCAGATATTCCTTCCCAGGCAATACGCAGCTGATGAGCATGAGTTTGCTACGGGCAGCAACCTGGGTGCATATCTAGGGTCTTATATACATACTTCCCCATACAAAGCAGTTGTTGATGTTATTTGCAGGAATTTCCAACTGAAATAAGCTCTCCTTGTAAAAGTGAAACAAGTTTTCTGGTAAAAGTGTTCTTTTGCAGCATACCTGTACCTACACTTGGGTTATTACTGCTCTGACAAAGTGCTGTCCTCCCTTCTCTTCCCAGCCCCCTTTCAAACCAATCACACTGGTAGCACTTTTAAGTACAGCCTTGTTTTCCTTGTCTTCTCCTTCACAGGAACTCTCTAGTCTCCTGTAACTGTTCCGTGTTGCCCAACCAAAGTGGTAGAACAAGTTGGGTGACCACTCTGTGACTGATCACCAGCCCACAGCAAGGAAGACAAACAGGGGCTGGAGCTGAGTGAAATGGGGAAGTGGGCACTGCTTGCACCAAATGAAGGTGATGTTGCTGGTCTGATCCCAAAACTAGGCTCCAGTGGTGGCAACTGAAGATGGCTTCTAACTGCAGAGATGCATATGCTGGGAAGGAGGCTCTGTTCAACCTCTCATTTTTTCCCAGTTGCCAGGAAGTGTGTGCAACACCAGCTCCATTGCCAACCACTCCTCTGTATTTCTACCCACTGCCTTTCTTTTGCAAGGCTGTCTGTGTGTTCCTTTACCCTCTTTCATGTTTTACCCCAGGATCTCCGCTTTCTACCTTTGCTCAGCTCCATTTTTTCCATCCTGCTTCATACTGCAACCCTCCATTGCCCCGCCTCCTTCCAACCCTGTCTTCCCCCTCCATCACCATTCCTCTTTGTGTTTTCGCAGAAGAGGGGCTGCTCAGGCTGTCCACCTGCGGACCGAGGACATGGAGCAGGGATGAAGGAGAGATATGATCTGTGGGCAGCAGGACCTGGTGCAGCATAACCATAAGCTGCTTTTGCCCTGAGCAATGATGGAGAGGGCTGTCACACCAATATTGTTGTGTTGGCATGGCAAAGGCTGGAGGGAGTAGGCAGGAGATGGGAGGGGAAAGGACTTCAAACTTCCCCTTTGTCTTTTCTCTTCCTCCAGTTTATCTGATACGCTATGGAATTTATGATCCTTCCCCCCTGCAAGGAGCTGTTGAATTTCCAGTCACAGAGGGCCTTCCAGCCAGGTGACAGACAGTCTGGTTGTTTGGCCAGATACCCTGCCCTTTAGAAGGGCTTAATGAGCAACAACAAACTTTCTCCCAGCAGCAGATTTGAGAAGCCTGATTATCTCCATTTTTACATGATGCAAGAAACAGTGTCAATCCAAGCCTCTGTGGCAGAGCTGAGTGATGGATATAAGCCACAATTTTTAATACATTATGCTGAGGCTGCTAACATGATCCCTTGTCTTTTCCCCCTCTCCACGCTCAGCTGGATACTTGCTTGACTTAGGGAGAATAAGGACATTAACTCTTGTAATTTGAAGGGACAGAGAACAGGTAAAGCAGAGGAGAATGGGAGTGAGTCCAGCAGGTCATCCAGAAAAATCCCATCTCAGCAGAAGGAGTTGTCATCTAGGTATTGCTTTTCAGACAACCCAGGTGAAGGATCTCAGGTGTATCAACCCTATCTGTTTCTCATCTCATTGCTATAGTGTGTTGTGAAGAGGACAGGAGACACAGTTTGAAAGGACATAACCCCTGTGACACGCCACTGGAAAACCACAGCTTCCAGAGCAGTTCTGCCAGCCATGGCTTTTACAGAGCAGCGTCTCAGTGAAGTCCCAGTGCTAGCAAGCATGAGGGACAGCCCCCCACCCCATCGTCCTGTGTCAGATCACTCATCAGGATCCACCTTCCCCGCTCCTCCAGGTAAGGGCAAGCATGGGGTAGGCTCTGGCAGCAGACTCTGAGCACCTTGTCTGTTTCTGATTAACGGGACATAGCTGAGAGGCACTGGGAATTAGAGATAAGCCCCAGCACTGGGAACATGTCCTCTGTTAGCCCTGTAACATAGTGGGAGAGGCAGATGAATGCAGAAATAAGGATTTCACGCCCCCTGTACAAAGGTTTGAGGTTCTGGAAAAGGGAGGTAAGCCCTGAGCACCTCAAGCTGTGGCAGGCTGACTAAAAGCCTTCTGAGGACATGAGTAGGTGCACATGCATCCACCTGCATTCTGGGTGAAGCACCAGGTGTCCCAGCTCCTGAGGCAGGTGCAGGGCTGAAAGGTATCATGTGTTTCTAGTTGCTCCATACCTCTCAACAACTCAGTCACAGGTAGAAGGACATGCAGACCTTGGGCAAGCAGGGTGCCTGGCAGGTAAGGGCTTTCTCTGAGCATTACCCTCCCAGCTGTCTTTGCCTGGGTACCTGGGGTGTCTGTGCTGCATTGGTACAAAATTCAGCTGTACCAGTGCTGCTGTGCGCTCATCAAGAGCTCCTTTTCCCTCAGCAGCCTGAAGTTCCCAGCTATCCTGCTCTCTGG
The DNA here is from genome assembly GCA_013401255.1 of Urocolius indicus. Lineage (NCBI taxonomy): Eukaryota > Metazoa > Chordata > Aves > Coliiformes > Coliidae > Urocolius > Urocolius indicus. The sequence continues at coordinate 193,219 of WBNH01010277.1, forward strand.
CCATGCATGTACAGTGCCTTCAGGCTGTAGTACTACATAGCTAGAAACTCATTCCTCCCCACCCCAAGAGGGGAACGCACACATGCAGTCCCAACAGGCAGAGCTACCATGCAGCTGAGATCCAGACTGTTGGCTTGACAGTAGTGGCCTCTTTTATATATCATCTGTCACTCCAGATGTGTCAGTCTTCCTCCTGGACGCTAAGCTGCAGAGGTTCAAGCTGATATGTGTGAGCTCTATTGCCATCACTTTCCTACATGTGGTCTCTCAGATTCTCAGACATAAGGACACAAAAGCTGCAATCTTGTTGGGTTTGCATTTATTTTGCTTTTTATATTAACAAGATGTGAAAGGCCTGTTCTTCAATAATCTCCAGTCCTGCTGTGTACTGACGTCCTGTCAGTGGGATTTGCAACAGGATACCTGATGGACTACCTCTTTCTTAGATCGATTTCAGCTTGCCTGCCTTGTGGCTCTGCTCCAGCTTCTCCAGTTACCACACGTAGATGTGCTGAAACCCAGGTCGGTAACGCACACCGTGCCTTCTGCAGCCCGTGTTTGGGATAAACTGAGGAGGAAAGCCACCTGCAAAGGCTCCCCCACCCCTGCTGCCACAGAGCAGTCGTGCAAGCCTCGCTGCTAAGACCTGCAACTCAATCCATGGGCACAACCTTTTTGGTAAATCAAGCCGAGGGTCCCAAGTTTCTATTTCTCCTGCATTATTAATCATTTGCTCAGGAATTCATGTGGGTCAGGCTCTGCTTTTGGGCCCCTGTGCTCATTCCAAATGTAAGTTTATCCAGAGTTTGGAGATGGCTAAAGGCAGGATTTTGGCTCAGTCTTTCTTTTTTAAAAAAGATGCCATGAAGTTATAACCCAAGGACAAGTGCTCTCATAGAGGGATGGGAGCCATGCTTCAGTTTTCTTTCTGTTCTCTCACCTGGAAAATTGTTCACCTAGAACCATGAGAAATTTTATGTAGGAGTCAGAATTCAGACTAAGCTTGCATTAGATCAGGTTAAGGACTTGAAGCAGTGAGCAAAAACTTTACGAGAAAGCAGCAAGCTGGGTAGAGCGCTCAGAAAACATGACTTCTGAGGAACAGAGTCTGGCATGTTTTCTTCCTGACACAGCAACTGAGCAGAGGCCAGAAAACTTGCCCTTTCATAAAAGTTGTGATGCATTATTCTTCATTTCCACAGAGGCAAGGCAGGCCTGGCTTGATCTACAGTAAAGGTGATTTATGGTAGGCATTGAGAATCTGTGTTAAAATTTTTTAAGGGTCTTTAGTCCTCCAACAAGTACCCACAGCCTCTGCTGCTGTGCTAACAGCCATCAGTTCTGAAAAGACTCTGCAGTTCAAGCAGGGTGGGGTAGGTATCCTTGACCCTGTCTCAGAGCAATGGGTGGGTTATGTCAGCATGAGCTAATCAGTGAGGCAATTCGGTACAGCCCATGGCCTTCCTCCTTGAAAGAAGAAGGTGGCTTTTGGAGTATGCATTCAGGCTGTATCTCCTTTGTTCAGCTGGGGCTATGCATTCTGTCAGCATCCCCTTCATTCAGCTTGGGATGGGTGACAAGAGCTAGAGATCTCCCAGCTGTGCCACTACAAGAAAAAGCATGGGTGCACATTGTATACAAATGCATAGCCCAGTAGGGAATTACCATTTTCCATGTAGCATGTAACTGGAGTTTCCTAGGCTCCATGGCGAATCCTCACCATCTAGAATATGGTATTTGATACTTTACATGGCTAGAAGCAGAGTAATGCCTCTGTGGAGAAGCTTACAGCTTGATCATCTTCATGGTTCAGATCTAAACTCTACCCTTTGCATCAAACTTCTTTCTCTTTCAAATGTAGGGTAGAACTCTAGTCTAACAGTTAGACTAGTGTAAAGATCAAGTAAGAGTGAGTAACATCTCAGCTACACAGTGCACAGAATTAGGTGCAGTGCTTGGATTACCTCTTTTACTATGCTACAATCTTCCTTTAAGGCATTCTTTTTTATACTGGCTACAACCCAGTTTATACTCATTACCTTGGGTAGACTGACAGCAAGAAGCTTGGCTTTCCTGCCTCAACCACATCAAACAAACAAACAAACAGAGGCACAAGCACTGCTTGCCAGGAGGAACCAGAGGTGTAACCTGCATCCACTTGCAGAGCTGTTTTCCACCTCAGCCTTCTCTGACCATTATGATTTTTAACGGCCTTGCATCTGCAAGACACCTTTTGCGATCACTGTTCTTGCGCAGAGGAAATGAGGCTCCACATGGCACAATATGAGCATGGAAATTTCAAAAGTGAACAGTATGAGGTGAAGTACCAGTTATACTCTGGTCTTTCTTCAGTTCTGAACACTTTCAAGTGAAGAAGGGGAGCTGACATCTTTCCATTCTTCTCCAGCTTGCCACAGCAGCCACAGCACTCTGCCTGGAGTCCCTGTCTCTGATCACACTCTGGTCTTTGTTGGGCTGTGATTTTTAAATTTTCTTTTTCTCACCATCTTACAAGCTGATTTAAGGGTTGCTAGACTGCCACAAATCATGAAGGTGCCCATGTTTTGCTGTCAAGGGCTCTGAAAAAGCTGCTATAATCTAGCTGACTCCCAATACAATACTGGCTGTTTTGGCAACATAGACAAAAGGTATTTCCAAAACTCAGAGCAGACTCCATCTTTGGAAGAGCAATAAACAGATCTCTCCTCCTCTTTTATCCAAACATTCCTCTTTTTTTTTTTTTTCCGCTTCTCCTACTTCTGAGGTCCTTTTATCATCCTGCCTGTTTTCTATCACCTGGAAGAAGCAGAAACCCCAACACGACAGATCCTTTGGTTGGAAGCTCTCCCAAAAGCCTCAGCATATTCAGGAAATCCAGTACCTCAGAGAACCACCCACCTCACTCACGCTAAAACCATTTTTTTAAAGACTGAACGACACAGTCTGTTGTGCAACTCTCTGAACATCAAATAACCCCCATATTTATAGTATATACACTTAGAACAATAAAACTCCCTTTTGAACTGAATTGGCCAATATAGATTTAAAAGACTTTTTTTTTTCCTATTAATCAACATCTCAATTTGTTGTTTAAGCATGCAGTGATTTGGCTTGAGAGGAGCTGGTCTCATGACTTCCCGTAGGACTAGCTGATTAGGTTTGCAACACCTTCTGTTTCCTCCACTGTGATTCTCTGGGAGAAGGTGGTACCGCTCCAATTTAGTAATGCCAGCTTCTTGCTCAATATGCTCAGCTTGCATCAGGAAGCCTGAGTTTAAAAGTATACCTGGGAAACATTGCCCCAAAGATGAAGGAAGAGGAAAAAAGACATTTCTTCAAGCTGTTAAGCAAGATTAAACAGTGTCTGTGTCATTCAAGAGGCTCTTTCTGCAATAGCTCCTGCAAAGGCCAGCAATAGAGCATCAGCCGCTTGGAAGCAGGCCCCTGGGCAACCACCGCAGCTCCTTTCACTCAGCTGAAATAACATGTTTCTGCTAGTGCCCTGGGCACTAAGTCAGGCCCCAGAAGACACATATTTCTCTTAGCTCCAAGCTGGCAGCATTGGCCAAGGCCAGATGAAGTTCCTTGTGATGGCCGAGAGAGCCAGGCTAGCTCAGGCTGGGTGGCAGGTCCTGAGCCACCCCAGTCCTGCAAGATGGAGAGCATTCTGTGCCCAGACAAAGACCACGGCAGCTGATCAGCTTAGAGGGTGCATAGAACCGGGACGGTAGCCCTCTTCCCCTCTCCCTGGTCTTGCTGGCCAGCACAGCAGTTTTGGCTTCCTCATCACATGGCTTCAACTCCAGGCCCCTGTTATTTCAGCTAGAGAACGAACAGCTGACCCCCCCAACACTTCTGCCCCAGCCTTTTCCATCTTTTCATTGCCTGTGACTTCCTCGGGGCAAGGAAATTCTTTCTTTTATGTGTTGCTACAGTACTTAGGGAATGATTTGCATGCTTTTATGGTTGGTTCGTGCCCTTGCCTGGAGATGAAGGAATAGAGCATTGCATGGGCATGACATGCATTAGCTCTTCAGAACATACCTTGGGCAGCAGGCTGTCTGGTGAGTTTGGCAATGCCCTTGGAGAGGCTTGTGTGCACACTGTGAGGGTAATAAGTTGCAAAGGATGAAGACAAGACTGGTAGAGTTTGTTACTGCAGTTTTCCTACTCACTGGGGCATAAATAACAGAGAGGAAGCTCCACTATTTACGTAGGAACTGGAAGCAAGGCAAAGCTTTCTCATGTGTCTATTGGGATAGATTGGAGATGACTCAGGCTGTTTTCCTGACTACCTCTTTGCAACATAAATATATATATATATATATATATATTCACTTCAGCATGGCCTTGCTCTCGAAATTTTCAGGTGTAAGTATTCCAGAAGAACTATTGCAGCAAACCTTCCTCATGGGACTACTGCTTTTGCTGTCAGAAGAGAGCTGTGTTGGTTTAGATGATTTTGATAAGTGAAATAAGAATGAGTATACATTGGCAAAAAGACTTCTAAGTGGATTCAACAGCATTTGCACTGAGGTTTTTGCCATTATGGATATTTCATCTTCTCTGCCAAATAAATTGAAAACAAAAAAAAAAAAGAAAAGTGAGGGGAAAAAAAAAAAAAAGATGTTCCTTAACAATATCGCTATTCTGGCACAAAAAGAGACTCTTACACACCTGCTTTAAAAAACATTTTCCCAGGTATTCACTCAAGTCATGATTAGCCTCTCCCTGCTAAACGCTTCCAATGTAACTAAAGTCTGGGCTTGAAACAAGCTAGTGCATCCAGCAGTCCTCCTGAACATTCATATCTGAGAACAAGATCTGAACTCTGACACTGAGCCCTCAAATCAAAATAAAATCCTCAGGCTCTTTGGAACTGGGAAAAATCAGCTCTGGAAATGCTGGTTCTGCTGAGGGTTTTTATTTCTTTTGTCTGCAATGGGAGAATCTGCTGGATTTGAGCATTAGATTAGAACATCTTGAGGCTTAAGAGTGGATCTCAATTATGTGGCTCAGGTCTATCACTAACCATAATGGGCTCTCTGCATTGTTTCTTGAGGACATGCCTATGCAGACAATAGCTATGTGCTGGCAAGCCAAGGTCTAAATGTATCTGAACACTATATAATCATTAAAAACCAAGCCACACTGGGGGATAGGGAGTTGGGCTGCTGTACTGCGTGTACTTGGCAGATACCTGTGCACTGTACAGAGCTATGTCGTTGGAGGAGCAAAGCACGTTCTCCTGGGACATGCTATTCCTCTGAGCTGCTCAGTCTCTCCACTGTAATTGCCTTCTTGGAGTGATAGATGTTAACCCTATGGCCCCAGGGAATGCTGCTTTTTCAGCAGCCTATGGGAAAGAACAAAGAGAGATGGAGGAGAGTGCTGGGAGAGAAGCCCAGGGGTGGGCACCTGGCTCTTCATGGTGTGTGGGGGGGAAAAACTCACCCTACAAGGCAGCAGATTTACCACCATTTCAGGTGCTGTTAACCCAACTTTGAGGTCCTCGTACACGTATATGTTGCATGAAAGTAAAACTGCACTTGCCCAAAAACAGTTGGTGCCAAAAGGGCATTGAAAGGAACCATTAGTACCCTGGTGAAGAGCTGATATTGGGGGGTTGGACTAGAGATCCCTCTTCCAACCCTCCCCGTTCTGTAATTCTGTGATTCTGATATCCACTCAAGAGAGGCTGGGCTTTCAGGTTTGTCTGGAACTGAGATCCCAAGCAGAATGTGAGCAGATGTTAACTCTGCCATCGATTTACAAGAAGCTCAGGCAAGACAAGTTTTGGTACAATTCACTGCTCCGTGCTTTAGCTTATTCAAAACTTTAGTTATCTGAACAGGGCCAAAGTTAGTGGAGAAACACGGAGGCTTCTGGAGTGACACCTCACTCCAGGTTCAGTGCTGGATGTTGGTAGAATTAATTTTCTCTTTGGGGAGAGGTGCTCTCAATGTATGAAACCAACAGCAATCCCACCCTTTCCCCTCCATGCTGTGTTTCTTTCTGTTCCCTGTACAATATATATAATGGCACTGTGAGGCTTTCAGTGTGGGACTGCAATTGGAGATATAGTTTGCCAGCTGGGTAAATCCACAAGTGGTTAATTGCAGTGCACCAGAGTGGCTATGAGAGCATGTGTGAGCTCTCAGAAGGGTTTATTGTGTGCACCTCTTCTTACTCATGGCAAATGGACGGCATCCTCTCCACAGCAGGCATTGCCTTGGCCAGCCATGGGATGTGATGTATTATGAATCCATGTGACCTTCCCCAGCAATACCTTGTTCCCATGTGTATAGTCTGCACTGCTGTTGACTGTCAGCTTGTACTTTAGACTTCTGTTAATTTAATTGAACACAGGATCGTTTTTTCTTAATCTGGGTGTAAACCCTCAGACAGAGCCTATCACAGCCTCTGGCCTCTGATGTGCAACTCAGCTGGAAACTGCCCAAGAGTATGACAGCTGCATGACAGTCCATCTGGTACAATGAGGTAGAGATGGGAGGCCCTTAGTCATGAAGAAAGGACCTGCCACCATGTTCTCCACAGCAGCACAGAGGGACCACCAAGGTGCCTTGCTGGTACAGGAATGTGCCTGGGGTAGCCTGAAAGTTGTAATTTAGAAGCACAGGACAGATAACTCAGAGCAGCCTTTTGGCCTTCTTTTACCCCAGGGCAAAAGAAGGTGAAGGAAGAAATGGAGCAGCATCTTCCTCAGAGCTTCTTCATGGCAGCTGGCTCTGCCCTGTCATCAAGTACTGTGTGACTTCCACACCTGGTGGAGACAATGCAGGTCCTCACTTTGTTTGAGTCTGAGCTACCGCTGCTCTGCGCTAACTTTTGGAAAGAAGATGAGCTGATCACTGCTCTGATCTGCAGTCATACTGTGGCTATGCTCAGCATATAGATGTGCATGGGTGAGCAGTGTCCAGGCGTGCTCCTGAGAGTACGTCATATGCCTGTGCCCATTCAAACCCTTTCTTTGCAATGCACGATGAAGCTGATGAAAGTACAAAAGCCCCTACGTCCTCTGGTGTTAATACAGAGTAAGAAGCAACTTCTTGGCACTTTGCTCTAATTTTCCTGGGTCTAATGAACTTCATCCACAGTAAAGGTGAAAATGCAGGTTTATGCAGGTTCTGTCTGAAACTACACCTTGTCCTTCCTTTTGCAGACAGCAGCCAACCTCAGATTATTTTAAAAATGAAGCAAACATATGTGCATGCATTTGTGTGAAGCTCTGCTGGAAAAATCTCTGGGCTAGCGCTTGTCCTTGTGGCCACCAGAAACTCCAAGTAAAGCCAGTGAAGGAGAAGAGATGAAGCTGCGCTCTTGTGACAAAGGACAGATGGATTTCTAAGACGTTGCTTTTAAAGATAAGCTGTACCTCTCCACCATACAAAGGAACCCTTCTCAAGATCTCAATTGCCACTAGTCAAGGCTGCTTTTTAGGCTTACTTGTTTGGGTTCTGAACACATAGACACAAGATCTTTGAAATGACATTCTAACAAAAGCACCAGCAACTTTGTCAACTGTGCCTGTCATCTGAGATCTCTCTCTCTCTCTCATTAATCCCCTTCTTGAAATTAATTTCGTCCTTTTTTTTTTTTTTTTCCCCATTGGGTAATATTACAGAGGGTTGATAAGCAGCTCTTTTCTTTTGCTCCAGAACAGTGATCAGTTCAAACAGGTGGGGTTTAAAATCCTTGAAGAGAAAGGTGTTCTGCAAAACCAGAATTTCTTATTGAATCAAAATTGTGTTGCAGATAAGGAAGACTCAGAAACTTAGAGCAAAAATCTATAGCTGGTCAGTTATTTGCTTGCTCATGCCTATTTGAGTTGCTCTGGCCAGGAAACACTCTGGGAATACAGCACATCCTTGGGCTACAGCCCATCTGCATAGAACAATTTTGCTGCTGAATGTGCATTTCTTACTGAGGGTAACTGCTCATCTCAAGGCTATAATGATACCAATGCACTCACGCTGTGAACTGCAACCCACTGTTCTGGCAGCTCTCTTGTTTTATTTCCCCACCGCAAAAGCTGGAATGAGTTGTATTTGTTGGTGAAGCTTATTTTTGCTGGCTCTCAGTCTCAGGCAGTGGTGGATTTTATAGAGCTATCTTGTCTGTTTAAAAATCTTTTCTTCAATCATCCCTTTTTCCCAGCAGTTATATTGTCCTGAAATAGCCCCATATATAAACACCAATCATGTATATGTGCTTCATGTTTCTCAGGGTATAGAACTCCCTCTGCAAACGCAGCTTAGGAGAAGCATTGTGAGCCTATACCTTCTGGCCACCAGACTGGCTGGCTGTGGCTGCTGTAGGTGACAGAGGACAGAGAGTTGTGATCAATGGGGCAGGGTCTAGTTGGAGGCCTGTATCTAGCGGAGTCCCTCAGGGGTCAGTGCTGGGATCAGTACCGCTCAATAAATTCATTAATGACCCCGATGAGGGAACAGAGGGCACTGTCAGCAAGTTTGTCGATGAGACTAAACTTGGGGGAATGGCTGAGACACCAGAAGGCTGTGCTGCCATTCAACCAGACCTGGACAGGCTGGAGAGTTGGGCAGGGAGAAATCTAATGAAATTCAACAAGGGCAAGTGTAGAGTGTTGCATCTGGGAAAGAATAACCACATGTACCAGTACAGGTTGAATGAACAGAATGAACTGTTAGAGAGAAGGGGAAACGGACCTGGTAGTCCTGCTGAACAGCAGGATGACCATGAGCCAGCAACATGCCCTTGTGGCCAAGGCGGCCAATGGCATCCTGGGATATATTAGAAGGGCTGTGGGTAGTAGGCTGAGAGAGGTTCTCCTCCCCCTCTACTCTGCCTTTGTGAGACTGCATTTGGAATATTGTGTCCAGTTCTGGGCCCCTCTGTTCAAGGACAGGGAGCTGCTGGACAGAGTTCAGTGCAGGCCCACCAAGATGATTAGGGGAGTGGAGCATCTCCCTTGTGATGAAAGGCTGAGAGAGCTGGGACTTTTCAGCTTGGAGGAGACTGAGGGGTGACTGCATTAATGTTTACAAGTACGTCAAGGGTGAGTGTCAGGAGGATGGAGCCAGGCTGTCCTCAATGATATCCAGTGATAAGACAAGGGGCAGTGGGTACAAGCTGGAACACAAGAGGTTCCAAAGAAACGTAAGGAAAAAATTCTTCACTGTGAGGGTGAGGGAGCACTGGCACAGGCTGCCCAGATGGGTTGTGGAGTCTCCTTCTCTGGGAACATTCAAAACGCACTTTGATGAGTTCCTGTGTGACCTACTCTAGGTGGTCCTGCTCTGGCAGGGGGGTTGGACTAGATGATCTTTCAAGGTCCCTTCCAACTCTTAAGATTCTGTGATTCTTGTGCATCTCAGATAAGATGACAAGCAATTTCTCTACACATAAACTTAGGGCCATGCTCAGACTGCCCTAAGTCCAGACTAGGGTGAGACTGGGTTTTTCACTAGCTCCTTCTCTATCTCAGTCACCTCTGCAGGACATCAGGGGCATCCTACCTCTGTGCCTCAGGGAAACTAGAGCATTTTTTTACCTATCTCAGGTGAGCAGGATGCCTTTCCTAACAGATGTAAAGCACTTGGCCACTTAAAACTACGGGACTCATATAGGAACTATCCTTGACTACCAGGAAGTCTGGGGGCTTCCACTGGCTCCCACGCTGTGGTGGCAATACCACTTTGCAGCAATGCTGCCTTGGGCTAGCACTGCTGTTTGTATGGATCTGATGTGAGAGCAGATCCTCAAATAAAAAAATCCAAGGAAAAAAATATAGGAGATACTTTCTGCATATTTGTTCCAAGTGGTTCTCCAATCTGTTTCACAGTGTTTGTCCACAGCACTGGGGCCAACACAGCTGCTGGGAAAGATGCAAAGTTCTAGGGTGGAAAGGGAGGGACAGGGGATTATGGTGATGAGGCAAAGCTTTTGCCCTGATAGTGCTGACGGCTGTTTTGGGACAACCAGTCAGAGTGTCAGAGTCCTAAGTGATGAGATTACTTCTTTCTTTCTTAGTGAGACATCCTTTTTTCATTTTGTTTTCCTCCTTAACACGTGCTGCTTTTTTAGACAATTACAACAGAGGCGCTACTAAAATGTCTGCTCTGTAGTGCTCACCTTATCAAAAAAAAAAAAAAAAGGGTTTGTAGCTTTTTGGAAAAATCTTTATGGGGGCTGGTTTATCCCAATAGTGAACCTGCACACTGACTGACTCCATTTCAGAGCCCAATATTTTCAACCTTTTCTCTATAATTCTGAAGCTGCATAGAAAAATGTCCCTGATTGAGGGGAAAAAAAAATCCAACCAAATCAGTACTACTGCTAACTAACAACTGTCATCTTCTTCTCAAAGCTCAAGAATTCCTGTGCCAACTTGATAACTACTAGATGAAAAAAAATGTGCATGGTGGAAGACCCAGAGTAAGAGCCTCAGCCTTGAGAGCAAGGTCCTAATCCATAACCTATTACTGTGCATAGCACTTGCCAAGAGAGCCCACACAGTGAGGTAAGGTTGCACCATGCTCTCTCCTTCCTTGAATAAAAAGTGTTTGCCCTAATGAGAAGTAAGTCCCTGATTCAGCAAAGCACTTAAATGTTTTGATGAACCAGGGCCAGACTGAACATCTTGTGCAGAACTCAGTTGTCTAGTGAACAGTATCAAATATTTTATTGATGGATGCAGACTTAAATGAAAATTAAAGACGTGGCTACTTAAGGCCTTAGGTGCCCAATCTCATAGTGTTCATTTTTTATTGTATTAATCATTTGTACGGGAACAGAAGCAGCCACCTCCAGAAAATCCATCCCTGTCATGCTGGGAAGAATATTTTCAGTCCTCCCCCAGCACCCTGTAAATTTGATGGCTTATGTGGGTTGCTTAGAAACTTGTCACATTCAGGCTATTTCAGATCAACAACTTCCAGCCATATCCTCTCTTTCCTCACCAGGAAAATCCAGACTTAGTACCCTTATTGCCTGCACGAGGTAAGAGGGAAGCAAGGCATGACCTCTCGTAGGCCAGATCAGGTATTAGAAGGTACAACCAAAGCTATGGCAGAGCACCACTGGACAGGTCTTAAGATCCCGCTGTCTCCCCTACTTGGCTGTCAACAGGCAAGATGCTGAGCTCCATGCCTACCTCTGTCTCTGAGGTTGCAGCCAGCAAGGGTCCCTGTCAGCCTCCTCTGCTCTCTCTAACACCTTCAGCCACCCTGCCAAAAGGGGCTCTTGAGTTCAGGAAATGTTAGTCTTGGAAAACAAAGCATTATGGCAGATGAAAAGAAACCTTGGCCCAGTACAACTGGTTCCTTCCCCTTCATGTGAAATGCTGGATGCAGCAGCATGTTGTAACTGAGGGCTGCAACATAGTGCATGCAGGCAGCTGCAGAGAGCAGAGGATGGACTTTGACATGTCTAGACTTTGGGGTGTTTCTCTTTGGGAATGTCATATGTTTCTAACAAAAAAAAAATAAAGGACCGTTATCAATGCCTTTTGTGTGTTTGAAAATGTACCTGTTGCACAGTAAAACACTAAACTGAACTGTTTCTAGTCTGGCAACATATACTTTATTTTTTCTCCCTGTTCACCCTGGAGCAAAAATCTTCAGCTCCCTCTGACTTATCAGTAATACACCTACTTGTTCTCTCAGCTGGGTAAAAAAGTGAAATGTGGCGTTTTTCACCAGCTTGTATATATTTAGATGCAATCACTTCCCTGCCATGGAATATAGACAGGTGCAAACGGGAGGAAAGAGATGGGGGGAAAGAAAGAGTACATGCAGACATTTTTGGCTCAACCTTATGCTCTTTTAGATATATTACCATGCTAGTGCTCAAACAATTTTCAGAGAAGGCCCAAGTTCCACAGCACTCGGTTTATCTGCTCTGGAATGGCAAAGTGCACACACAGATAGACACCGTGGTTCCAGGGAGTCTAGGGATTTCAAAGCTGCCTTATCTCCCTGATAACTCACTGGCAAAGAGGGCGAATTAAAAACAGTGTCGGTAACTAAAAATGGAACGATAAAAGAAGTGTCACTTAAATGCATGTCCAGAGCAACAGTTTAACCTTTTAAAAATTTGTAAAATATTATTTATGAACTCTTCAACATTTTCCCAGAGAAGCACAAACCCTCGAATGGTGTATTTCAGTCTATTGACAACAGCTTTGCTTTTTGTGCTCTCACAGCATTCGCCCCCCCACCGTCCCCCAAATTGTCTTTGAGGATTTATGAACCAGTAGTAAAAACCGGTCTCCTAGCAGTCAAACAGGAACCACGCTCTCCTAAATCCCACACGTTGATCTGATTCACTGCATGACTCTAGTAAGCCTCCACCTCCTCTCTGGCAAAAAACACAAATAATCTCCAGTTTTTAAGTTCTCGGGCCGAGGCACTTTGAGGTTGCCATTGAGAAAGGCCGAGCAGCCCCAGTTCCCACCTACGGAAGTGCCCAGGAATTTTGTACAGGCATAGCATTGAGGCACTTGAAATGATGGGAATGCTGCGTATTTCTGCCCTTCGCCTCTGCAGGCCACGACACCATCTCTCTGAAGGAAGGTAATACCGTTTATATGAACTGGCAAAGGCCGGAGCCCTTATTTTCACAGGGCCCTCGAGAAGCCTTTGTCTTGTTTTTGCAACAGTATTTGAATGACTTGGAAGGCTTCGGGAAAAAAAAAATGCAAAACATTGTCAAAAATGCAAAATGTTTGTGTCCTTCAGCCGGGGGAGGAAAAAAAAATGTGCGTGAAGAAGCATAGCCAAACCTGACTGGGTAGAGTGGATCTTGATCTTTGCTCCCTCCACAGTTAGATATTGTTTTCCCCCTGTCATTTAATGGAGTCACTGCCTTATCTCTTAAAGTGATCTCATTAAAGGCAGGAGACAAGACAGCAGGAGGTGTGAGACCTGGAATTACAGAGGGAAAGTCAACAGAAATGCAGTTACATCCAATCGCTTTGTCTTCTCTGGGTCCCCTCTTAAGGGAATGACCCTCCAAAAAGCATGGATTCCTTTTGTCCACCTTTCTGAACCACACAGATGAGAGACCTCCCTCATCACTCCATCTGCACTGCTGCCACTTCTGTTGCCTGCTTTAGTCTGCTGCAGGTAACCCCATCCTCTGGAGGCTCTTGAGATAAGGTACAAGTGGATGAGGGAAAATAGCTTGAGTCCAGCTCCATTATTTTATTGGTTTTTTTTTTTTTCCCTGAGCAAGTAGGAGTAGCAGGAGCTTTTCTTCTCAGTTGGGAAGGTCACTGTACTATAGGTCAACTGCCCCAACATGTACATATTAATTGCCACTGAAGAAGCAGCTGTGTTTTTCAAGGTGAAGGCCAAAGTGTGGCTCTCGTTGCAACAAACGCGAAATGTTGATGAACGTGGCAGATGTCACAGAAAGAAAAAACAGGTGAGAGATAACATTCTTTCCTACTCTGGGTAGTGTCCACTGCTGAGATCCTAGTTTTCCCAGCAAATGCAGCCCTAGGCTGTGGCAGGTGCAAAGGGATAAAGAAGATTTGCTGCTTTGTGTCAAGCTACATGCAGTCTGTTACTGGAAGCAGGAATATGCCTGAGCAGAAAGTGGTGTATCTTCCCTCTCTCTGACTCCCTTTTCTTGTCCCTAAAATGGCCATAATAAAACTCCCTGCTGTAAAACATTCTCAAAGATGCTGCAGAAAGGCTGTGTGGTGTCCACAGCAGCAGGCATTCACATAACACCCTTGCGCTGCTCACCTAAGGCCCACTCTTCTCTTTGTATCGCATCCCATGCCACCTACCCCTAGGATTCAACTGCTGTTCATCAGCCCACAGCCGCATCACAGTATGCAGTCTGAAAAGAAACACGATGTATTCCTGCAAATCTGAAAAATAACAACTCACTGTTACTCCCAGGATGAAGGCAGAGGGATGCACAAACCAAAGAGCAGGAATTTTCAGGTATTAAATCCTAATTTGGATCTGAACCCCTCACAGGAGCAATGTTCCCTTTATATTACCTCTGCTTCTCTCAGTTGCCCTGCCAAGATATCAAAACCAGTTTGTAATTGCTTGTAGATACTGAAAACAGAGCTCTCCCATTTTTCTTACGCTCATCTCACTGATAGCTATTATAGGAGGAGAACACAAGTACTCTACCCTCCCCTCTCCGTCTGCTTTGACATAATAAAATTTCCTTTGACCCATATGGATTTGCTCTCTTTAAATCACTGCCAGTAGCAGAACTGAGACACATTTTTCTCCTGAAAGAGACACCGGGTCTGAGTTTGCAGCATTACAGTTGCACGCTAGAGTTTCATGTTGTGAAGCAATGGCAATGCATCAAGGCAAAAGATGGATCAAACCCAGTGTGCCAAATCAACTACACTGGTTAGGCAGCACTTTAAGGGGCAACATGGCTCACAAGTTGTCTGAAGGGGCCTTCTTTTATCGTCGTACTGACGATGTTTCACCGCCATACAGAAAGAAAGACAAGTTTGGTACAGTGAACTGCTCTTAAGGAGTTTAAAATGAAATGGTGACTTCAGGCTGTGAAATTTCTGCCCAGTTCCCTTCTCCCCGTCTGCCTGCGAGTGACAGGCTTTTAATGCGAAGGCTTAAAAGAAAACCTCAAAGATGAGTAATGAGAGCTGAGAGCACTGCTTCGGGGTTAAGACAATGCAGTTTGGTGGGGAGAAGGCTGCCCAGGTGCCATGTATTTTCTACGTAAATCAAAAGCCTCAGTCTCTCTGTCTGTCAGCAGAGTGATATCTCCAATGAAGACCACCAGAGACACAAAATGAGCTTACACAGAAGATTAAGGAAGTGTCTATGAAATGCTGGCCTGCTGTCTAAAATTGCATTTGATCTCACTGGTAATTTTTGCCTTTAAAATTCACTATGTTCAGTCACAGAAGCACCTCAGTATCATGCAGGCTGAGCTGTTCGTAAGCCCAGCTGAAATCACAAAATAAGTAACATCCTTGCACGTCTGCAAGTGCCAGATCCATCAGAAGCTCTAGGGCATGGTAACGGGACCAAGCTCCAGCACTGGTGGTGGTTCCTTCCACTATCTTTAAAAAAAAAAAAAACATCGCTGTGGTTGCAGTGGCATCCTTTCCCCGTACATTCACAGGTCCGTGGGCAACGAGTTTGCCGAGCAAGCTACTGAGCAGGATGTTTTAAGGCTTCAATTCAGTTTTCTTCTGTGGAGAGTTTCAAGCCCTGTTTTAGCAGCGAGATGCCATAACTACATTCCTCCTGCGCAAGGAAGCAGGTGGTGATGGGACAAGAGGTAACAGCTTTAAATCGACGGAGGGTACATTTAGGACTATATGCAAGGAATAAGTTGTTTACTGTGAGGGTGGTGAGGCACTGGAACAGGTTTGCCCGGAGAGGTGATAGATGCCCTATCCCTGGAACCATTCAGAGGCAGGTTGGACGGGGCTCTGAGCAATCTGGTCCAGTGGAAGATGATCCTACTACTCATTACACGGGGGTTGTACCAGATGACCTTTAAGGTCTTTCCAATCCTTTCTGTAACGACGGTCCCCAGCGCCAGGCTCCAGTCTTGGAAACCCACGGGGACTTCAGAAGGGTGTGCGTGGGAGAGCTCTCGCTCCTGCCGTGACCGTGGGCGGCGGCCGCGGGGGACAAACCGCTGCACCCTGCCGGCGAAGCGCGGGGCGGAAGGTGCGCGGCTCGGCTCGGCACGGCTCGGCTCGGCTCGGCTCGGCTCGGCTGGGCTCGGCACAGCCCGGCACGGCGCGGCTCGGCCGTGCATGGCGGCGGCGCTACAGGCGAGGCGATGCGAGGCACAGCCCAGCGCAGCCGGGAAGAGCCTTCCCCGTCGCGGAAGGAGCCCCCGCGCCCTGACCCGCCTCCGTCGCCCCCGGGCGAGGCGCGGCTGGGGCAGCCGAGGTGAACCTCAAGGTGCACTGTTCCCTCCTCCAGCACCCCCCCCCCCTTCCCTTCCTTCCCTTCCCCACCGCGATCCCGTCCCGTCCCGTCCCCGCCCGCCCGCGAGGGGCGGGTCGGGCTGCGGCGGGGCGGAGCAGCGAAGGGTTCTTTATGCGGCGGGAAGCCGGCGGCTCTCGGAGCTGCTGGTGGTTGCGGCGACTGAGAGGAGCGAACCCAAGCGGGGGCAGAGGGGAGGTGGGGGGGGCGAGGCGAGGCAAAGGAAAGGAGCAGCTGAGGAAGGAGGAGGAGGAGGAGGAGGAAGGAAGGAACCAGGCGAGCGGCGGCTGGGGCGCTGCTATTGTTCCGCACCTGCCGCCGGCCCGGGACACGTGGCGCCGCTCCTCGCCCCCCGCCGCCTGACCCGCACGCGGCCGCCCCGCCACCATGGGCAAGGGGGTGAGTAAAGGGGTGGGCGGCCCGAGCGCACGTCGGGCTGGGGCGTACGGCCGCGGGTGGGAAATTCAAAGAGCCGGACCGTAGCCGGTCCCGTTCCCCGCTCTCTCTCTCTCTCTCNCCCGGCCCCGGGCGCGTGGGGCCCCTCCGCCTGCGGGGCTGCTGTTATCTGATGCCCTTTTGGAGCTGAGCCGTGGAGCGTGGCTGCTCCTCGGGCTCCTGAGAGTACCTTTAGACTTCTTGAGACACGAGGGGTGGGGGGTGCGGGAAGGGAAGGANTCTCTCCGCTTCCCCCCGCGGCCGTGGCGGGCGGGGCTCCGCTTTTGTGCCCGGGGCGGGTCGAGTCGGGTCGGGTCGGGTCGGGNTGAGACGCGGGGGGGGGGGGGTGCGGGAAGGGAAGGGAAGGGAGGGAGCTGTCAGGGTTTGTTACGGCTGATGTGCCCGTGGGTCGCTTGGTGGGAGCGCAGGGCAGGCTGGAGGTGGTCGCCCCTGGCTTGATGTGAAAGGGCGGGGGGGGGGGGGGGACACGACGACGACACTTCATGTGTCTCTTGTCCTGTTAACTGGGGAGATAAAAGTCTGACGGAAAGCCGTGCGGTATTTCCCACCCAGCACCAGAGTTGTTTCTCCCTTAAAGCCCCCCCCCCCCCCCCAAAAGAGAAGTCTTTAATTCAGATCCTGGCTTACATCTAAAGAGAAGTGTTGTATGAAAGCTCTCGGAAACAGGACTGAAGACGTTTTGGAGCTGCGTGTTGTGATCAAATGCCCTTGTGAGGAGCAGGAACTCCTCCTGGGTTGCACCAATTTCATTTTATGTTTGTTGTTTGGATGTTTGGGGTTTTTTTTTTTTTCCCTTCAAATTACTTCCCTGTGGGTCTTGCATACTCGGTGTGTAGCCTTTTATTTACTTTTTAGACACATTCCTGGAAAATTCCCAAATTTCTTTGCTTCTCGAGGAGAGGGTGACCACGCAGGGCCATAAAACGCAGAGGTGGTAGCGTTGTCCCTGCCCACAGGTGTGCTGTACTTCCCAAGAGCTGTTCAAACATTGATTTCACTTTGCATTGTCCTCATTGGTGCAATACAATATTGATATAACCACATAAATAACAAGGGAGCTGTAGGAAGAACACTGAATGGGCAGTTACTCAGAAAAGGGGGTTGAGATGCATATGGGGTAGGTTTGGGGCGCTTCTTTCTTTGTTTTTCTTGTTAGTGAAGTCCTTTGGATGGTTGGCAGCACAATGTGATACATTTCAGTCCAGTGGGCAGCAGGCAGTATGCACAATAAGAGATCACCTGAGGGATGAGACGTTTGTGGGGGGGTTTGGTGTTGTTGCAGTCTTCTGGATGCTTTTAAGTCATCAAAGAAGGCTTAGAGTAGTGTGAGTATCTATAACTGCAGCACAGGTTTCGAGGGCTTAGGCTGCCTTGACTGGACTTGTAGGAGGCACAAACATTTTCTATCAGTGAAGGCTGTTAGCTGTCTCACTTCCATTCCCGATTTCATAGGTTTCATGGATAATAAAGCAATTGGCCTGAAACCGATGAGCTGACGAGGGATAATTTGACAGTGTTTGCCTGCCTTCTGGTAGCACGTCACGAGATCAGTTCCCTTAGCGGTGAGAATGCATGCGGTTAATTGGGGACCCCCTGAAAAATGGGGATGTGAGAGAGCGAAGCTGTGAAAGAAGCAGCGAGTGGATGCAACGCTGAACATCATGTGCCAGCCCCTCAGTTAGGGTGCTCGTAAAGGAAACCTCTTTCCCACGGGAGCATGGAATGGAAGAGAAAGTAAGAGCGTGAATGTGAGCAAACAAGTTCTCTGTGACTCTGAGGAGAAGCAGAGCAGAGTGTCTGTTTTACTTTAAATGGTAATGGGACAAGGGGAGGGCCATGAGCTGCCTGGGTATGTTGTTCAGCCCAAAAAGCAGATTATCCAAGGGAGCGCGCGTAGCAGAGGAAAGCAGATGGGATTTCATTTCTGTTTGAAGCTGCCTGGAAGCTGTCTGCAGCATGTTTTACTCCATCTCCCTTTCTGCACAGACGTAGCACGCTGTCATTAGTGCAGCGTGCACTGAGTTGCTTCTGGAGGTCAGTGCTAATGCCTGAACCCCTCTTAAGGGGTTTTTTTCCTGTCAGAAACTAGGAAGGCTTATTGCACAATGGGCCAACTGAGGGGAAATTATGCAAATCAAAGCAATCCTTATCTGGTGCAATTAAGAAATCTTAATATATAACTCTCCCTCCTCCTGTCTTTTTTCATTCCCACTTTTATTACTGTGGCTAGAGGCCACAGTTTTCTTTTGCCAAAGAAAACTTTGGGCCTAGACAATACATGTTTTTGTAAAAGCTGTGTAACAGGATGAAATATCTCAGGTCTGTACCTGTGGGTTGCAATCCTGTAACCCAGTTGGGATCCTGACCTGCTGAAAGCTGCAGAAGATCCTGCTTCACTCAGGCCTTTTCAAGGGGTAGCTAAAGTCACCAGCTCCTCTGGGAGAGTAGTGTGTCCATTTTACTCGTCTTTGTGTGTTTGGCAGCTACTACAGATGTCTGGATTGATAGCAAAGATGCACTGATACTCCAGGCAAAGAAGTGCAGGAGGTGATACTCTGTAGCTGACACAGCACTGAAAAATCAGGGCTGCTCAGCTGTCTGGTGGTGGTGGCATGTGGGAAGTCAGCTGTGCTCTTGGGTTTTCACACAGCTTCATGAGAAGCAGAGCTGTTTGTCCTAATATCCAGAAAAGGCTTAAGGTGTGTAGATGGTCCTGTCTTCACCCTCATGATGAAAACCTTGGCAAGGTTTGTATCCCTTGTCATGGGAGGAGAGACCGACCTTCCATAATTTCAGAAGTATCAATCTGCTTGCCATAAATTACTAGCTGTTGAGTAGAAACCGGTTTGTACTTTTCTAGGTGCTGAGTCTGTTCAATTGGTGCAATCATAGAATGGTAGGGGTTGGAAGGGACCTTTAGAGACCATCTAGTCCAACCCCCCTGCAGAAGCAGGTTAGGGTTTGTTTTTTTTTTTTTTTTATTGGAGATAGAAGATTGAACACAGCTCTTGGAAGGGAGTAAGAAGGATCCAGAGAAGGCGTTTTCGTCACTCACTGAGATTACGTAGGGTCATGGAGCAGTGTTTCCAGTCCAATAGGCATAGTCCGTATCATGACTCATCTGGTTAATATATTTACTGAAGACTGTCTCGTGAGGCAGCAGGACAGTAAGTTTTCTGTTTTCTCTGCACAGTTGATTATAATGACATAAGTACTAGAACAGACCAGGCCTCCAGAGACTCTAATTTATTTTGACTCTTACTTGACATTTCTGGTTGGATTAGGTGATGTTAGAACAGGGTGCTTCGGAGCTTGTCTGCTGATTTGCACCCTTCCCGTTTCCTGGTCAATCATGGCTTGTGTTGAGAACATCAGCCATGAATGGCTCAATTAGTCCAAAGCTGAAAAGCATAAGCTGCGTCTGAAAGACAATAGGATTTTCTGGGGGCTGTATAAAACTTCTTGGCTGGAGTGTACAAATGTTGTACTTAAGCCAATGGAAAAAAAAAAAAAAAAGCTGTGTTGTTTTTTCTATTCTGTCAGTTTTGATGAGTCAGAGCTCCTCAGCCAAGTCAAGTAACACAGGGGTGACACTTCTGAGACAGACTTTCCTTTGTGTTCAGGCCATGTGATTAATTCCTGATAAGATGTGGATCTGGAGTCCTGTAAGCCTTCTTCTCATTGTACAGCAGGAAAAGGAGGGGAGAGTAGGGAAATCCTACAGCGCTGAGGGGTGGGATGAACCCTTCTTCCCCTGGCAGCTCAGCCAGCACAAGCCTTTGTTGAACAGATTGGGCTCATCTTGCCAGAAGAGAGACAATGGCCCTGAAGGCACAAATCAGGGGCAGCACTTTGACTCTGATCTATATGTCAAGTTTGGATTTGGATGATGGAACAGAAGGCTGAGACTCCGCATGGAATGAGCCTATAGCAAGAGTTGAACCTGATGCCACTGCCTTAGCTTTTCTATAAGAGTGGGATGTGGTACTAGAACAATAGAAAGGAAGGTATTGTGCTTTTGGTTTTAACTGAGCAACTCTGAGCTCCTCAGTAAGATAAACTCCATTAAAATCAAAATACTCGAGAATGTAGGTAACTCTATCCACTTTTGTCCTTAGTACAGCTGATCAGTGGTTTTTATTCAGTTTTTTTTTTCCTAAGCAAATCATGCTTGAACAAGGGCACTGAGCCTTTTCATGCTTGCCCACTTGTAGGTTGCCTCTAGCTGAAAGAGCTAAATACTTTTATATTCTTGGGTGGTTCACTGCTGCCCCTGGTGAGCTGAGTAACTGTACTTCTTACAGAAGTTTCAAGAACCAGGAGGTTTTTCAATCACCTGCAAGAACTTGCAAAGCTTTTTTTAGGGGGAAGAGGTTGAAGCTGAAGGCACCAGCTCCTTTGCCTTCATTAGAAAATCATTTCTGGTCTCAAGTAGTAATGAAGAAGCATGTGTTTTGTGCAGGACTATGTTTGGACTTGTCTGCTAGAGCTCTAGCAGAAATCAAAGTTGTTTCCTTTGGAGGCTGAAAGATGCTTCATGATGACTTTTTGTCAGTTGCCCTGTGGCAAATTCTTGTGATGTTGGAATGCAAGGATTGCAGCTGGTCAAAGTCCCCCGGCTTTCCCTTTTTTAAGAAGTGAAATGGGAGTTTAGGTGTAGGAAAGAGAATGTCAAGAATGCCGACAGCCTGTAGTTCTGTGTCCTTTTCCTGGAAGAGAGGAGGCAAACCACTTGGCTCTGCTCCACTTATTAAAAACGGTTTCCATTGCACAGCTCTTTAGCTGTGTGCAAGGATATGGGGGATGCAAAGCCTGCTTTTACTGAACGGGGCAAGAGAAGGCTTCTGTGCATGCAAAATGTGTGACTGGCTGCAGAATAACTTGCACAGAGCTTTATCAAAACAACAAAAATCCTCACCTAGGTGTGACAAACAGAATCTTTGAGAAAAATCGTGGGATTCTCCTTTTTATCTCTTTTTTTTTTTTTTTTTTATAGTTTCACTTTTTGTTTTGATTTCTACTTGTTTTTGACTAAATAATAAAAATTTCCCGTGCCTGCAGCTCAGCTGAACGGTAGCTTCTGTGTCCAGATCGCTCGCAGGAATCCTGTTTGTGATTTGAGGTGCTCATGCAAAGATCGAGCAAGGCTTAATGCCTTTGAAACCTTTTCTTAGTCTCGTTCCTGGTTTGACTGTGGTGCCACTAACTGCTGTTTCATCTCAAAATACTTCTCTGGGACCTTATTGGGTGAAAATCTCACTGCGTAAAACTTGGCAGGAAAGTTTAGGTCCCATGCAAAGGGGCGGGAAGGGGAAAAAAAAAAACCTGCTATTGAAGTCTTGTGAGAGTCTGGAAATGTATGTAGTACTTAATGAAGGAACTGCACTGAGACTGTACTGGTGCCTGGTTTTGGTATCTCTAGTAGGAGGTGTCCAAACTTCTTGCCTGTAGTTTGGGTTTTTTTTCTGCCTGTAACTCTTCTGTATGAGTTTTTTTTGTCTTTTAAGTGATGTTTATATATACACTAAGCCATGGTTTGTTTGTCCTTAGATGCTTTTTTTCCGACCCCATCATGACAAGATCTAAATCGGTGCATGATTTCATGTAGAATTAATCGCAATGAAAGTGAGTGAAAAGCCGTCTGAATAAAGAGGCTTTAAGTGAATCATGTGCTCTGTGAAGTGTAAGCAGGACTGAGCACACTTTCAATCTGTGAAAGTGTACTGCTGCTTTGTCTCTCATTCTTGCTGGTCAAACTGCCATAAATTGAATGCAGATTTCTGTTGTGTAACCAGCCAGACAGAGTGCCAAACCGAGACTGAAAGTGTTGGAACTTATCCCCTAGATTCTACCAGTCAGAGATACCACCTCTTATTTATCTTCAGTTGTTAGGCTCCTCCTTGGCATAGGATGTGGAAGACTGAGAAGGGGAAGGAGGAGTTAATGCCCTGAAGGGGAACATACGTATGCACTCAGGAATGGGTTTCTGCTCTTCATCACTTTTTCAGCTTGAATTGAGGCTCACACATGAAGATTGACTGAATAACATGTAGCTTGCTTTCCTCCTAGCTAGACTGACATCATTCTGTGATTCTGTCATGACTGACTTGGAGTCAGATGATCTGTGTATTGGGGATACTGTTGAACAGACTTGTCTGTCCATTTTTTCACTTACTGAAGTGGCATAATTTTAATAAATCTTAATTGTTTTGTCTGCCTGGCAGTCTTGTGCACATATTTCATGTCTAACTGCTGTTGAAGTTGGCTGTAAGGTGTTTCTAACAGTACCGTGTCTTCTCTTGCAGGCTGGAAGAGACAAGTATGAGCCCACTGCTACATCAGAGCATGGCACGAAGAAAAAGGGAAAGGGGAAGGAGAGGGACATGGAGGAGCTTAAAAAGGAAGTCTCAATGGTAAGAGTGTAGGGCATGGAAAGAGCAGCTTTAAGATTGCTCACTGCTCCCAAAGCCCTGTACCTCATGTGACTAAGAAAAGAGCTGATGGTAGGCCCTGAAGACATCACTTCTCAAAAGGCACTTGACACAGAACCGATGCCCGTGCTTGCCTTGCGTTACCCATACCACAGTGTAGCTGCATTTCCTCAACCAGGCAAGCACTGTCTGGGTAGTAGCATTGCAGGCTTTATTGTGCTGTCATGTGAGTGAAGACTCACTGTTTCATTCCAGCTGAGGAGTTGAGTCTGTACAGCTCCGTTTACTGCTGGCCTCTTCTCAGGCTGACTTCAGTATTATTCTTTCTAATCATGTTTGAGGTGGTGGGGAGTGTCTTCGGTCTCCGTCTGTGGATGCTGGGTGATGTGATACATCTGTCTATGAGCATCTTAAATCTGCCCTCCTCAAGTGCGGGTTTTGTTTGTGCTGTGGATTTGAGTCTGGGCTTTCACATTTTTGGCCCCTCTGTTAGGGAGAGAGAATAATAAAACTTGGACTGACACCAACTGAAAAATAGCCTGGCTTTGAAAAAGAGCCCCTTTGGGGAAAGAAACGCTGCTTAAGCTGGTAACATTACTTAATGTGTGAAATTACAAGATTAAACTTCTGTACATTCCTACCTTCCTTCCAAACTCCTTTCCTTTCCCCTTCTTCCTCCCTCCCACCCACAAAAAAAAGCCAACCCACTGAGGCTTCTCAGAATCTGCTGGGACACATTGAGACTACACTGAGAGATAGTCTGAGGGGTTTTTTTGTTTTTTTTTTTTTTAAGCTGTCATGTTGTCCCCAAATAGTCACAAAAATGTGAAAGATGAGACTGCTTGAAGTTGCAGAACGAGATTCAGATTCTCTTCAGAGAAGAGAGTCTTGCTATCTCACCGGACTTTTACAGATAGGAAGCCTGGGGTGAGGAATTGCTGAGCTCTTTCTGATCAGCCTGCAGGGTCTGTGATCTCTCTTTCCCCTGCTCCAACCAATTCTTGTCTTTCAGGATGACCACAAGCTGAGCCTTGATGAACTTCATCGTAAATATGGAACAGACTTGAGTCGGGTAGGTAGACTTTATTTTCCCTCCCTCCTCGCACTCATCTGAAAAGGAACAGTTTCGGCTCAGAGCACTTCACAAAGGGAGATCTGGGTGGTCTGGTTAGCTTTTTTTTTTCTTGTTGTGTTGGTTTTTTTTTCCTCTTGTTTAATCTCCCCTCCTTCAGTTTCCCAGGCTTTGGGAGAACTGTTGAGCTCACAAATACTTCTCTTCGTCCTCCCACTGTACAGCCTGGCTGCAATACTTCAGTGACTTTGTTAGAAACAAAGTCACTGTTATCTGCCTCTGAATTGTTCCAAGGTCAAGTTGATTCCTGGATTTGTTTTTTTTCCCTCAAGGAGCTTGTAATAAAGGCAAATGTTTATGTTGCAAACGGAGTCTCTAGAGAGTTAGCACATGCCCAGAGACTTAATGATAGCTAGAAGCAGTTAAAATGTTACCTTTTTTTATAGTAAGAGGTGTACAAATATCTTGGCTAACTTCAAAGTCCAGTGCAGAAGCACTGCAGTGGCTTTGCACCTTTGCTCTTGCTTTGCTTAACGTGTTTTTTGCATGATTGCTCACGACAACAGATCTGCTCTTACTCTGTAGCAGCACAGAGACTCGCATATTTCTGACAAAGACCTTGGCTTCTGAAAGCTGAACTTCCGGGAAGGCTGATCCAAGGTGTTATCATCTTTATGGCCCTCAGCTTTCACTTGTTCGATAATTTGATTAGGATGGATTGCACTGGACTGTTTCTCAGAGCTCAAAGTCTGCTGCTGTAGCCTTCTTGTCTTGCCCTGCTTCAGCGTTCATAGCCCCATGGCCTGCAGGCTTCTCAAGTAGCATCTCTTTTGGTGTTCAGCTTTCATATCCTGCAGTTTTGTGTTGCAGATCCCTGTCAGCTGTGGAGATCTCCATCAGCTGTTAGCATCTCCTTGTTTCTGTGGTAGAACATGAAGAAATTCAGAGCTGCCCTCCCCTCTCAGTCTTGCCACAGTACCTGTAAAATGAACCTCTCTTCTAGGGTTTGACTTCTGCACGTGCAGCTGAGATTTTGGCTCGTGATGGCCCAAATTCCCTCACGCCCCCACCCACCACTCCTGAATGGGTAAAGTTCTGTCGGCAGCTCTTCGGAGGATTCTCGCTCCTGTTGTGGATCGGTGCTATTCTCTGCTTTCTGGCTTACGGCATACAAAGTGCGATGGAAGAGGAGGTCAACAATGATAACGTAAGTTAAAATGTCTGGTTTACCTCAAAGTGGGGCTTCAGCAGCCTGTTTGGCTCAAAGCAGATTCACTTCCTCTAAACACTGAGTCCAGAAGCTTTTCCCATAAGCACGGGAAATTCGGTGTGTGAGCTTAAACGTGTCTTGGAGTGCTTCCATGTAATGAAGTGAGCAGCCGACTTCCTTCATGTAGCGGTCACAACACGAGTTTGTGCACAGCCTTTGTGTACAAAATGTACAGAGACTGCAAGTACCTCCATGCTTTGTAATGGGGCACTTAAATGCCAAGCAATTTATCTGGACAAACTGGAAGCCTTTCAGGCAGATTGTCCTCTGACTCACTTTCTCTGTTCTTTATAGCTGTACCTGGGTGTTGTCTTGGCAGCTGTGGTTATCATTACTGGCTGTTTCTCTTATTACCAAGAAGCAAAAAGTTCCAAGATCATGGAGTCCTTCAAGAACATGGTGCCTCAGGTATGGAATACCTCATTTCCTTGAGATCTGCCAAGCTGTGGCTTGCTGGAGGTTATTAACTGTTTTAAACATCACCTTCAATTGCAAAAGGCCTGTCTGTTGGTGTGGATTGCTAGCTCATCATTATGAGAGGTCTATTAGACTCTTTCCTCTTTATGCTCCAAGTAACTATGCTAATAGGCCGGGACAGTCCCTGGCAACCTGAGAGTTCCGCCAGCTTATTAACATTCATAGCACACTTTCTTGATAGTCTGAGGAGTTCTGTAACTGATGTGATAAGCACCAAGTCTCAGATGCCTTCACAGACAGTCTGTATCATAGCCAGCTATCTTAGTGTCACCTTGGCAACAGGGAATTTTAATATAAAGAAAACAAAAATAGCCATTTTTCCATAAATAAGAAACATATCAGAGATGAACATCTTATTGCAAGTAGAAACCTTATAGAACCACAGTACAACTATTTTAAGATACTCAGATCTCTTGAGCTGCCTCTTAAGAGTTGATTTTGACATAGGTTGTTTCTTTACTGTCTTTCAGCAAGCTCTTGTAGTCAGAAATGGTGAGAAGATGAGCATAAATGCAGAAGGTGTTGTAGTTGGAGACCTCGTGGAGGTGAAAGGGGGAGACAGGATTCCAGCTGACCTTCGGATCATATCTGCACATGGCTGCAAGGTACAGCAGTGACGAGCTGCCTGAAAACTTCGTTATGAAGGCTGATGAATGAGTCCAGTTGCAAAGAATGTCTTCTGTGGTATGAATGGGTGGTGGAGTGGAAGAGAGAAAGGTCGGGAGAGTGCCTAGCATTTTATCTACTTTCATTGCTGAAGGCATCTGCCTGCTTGTGTGTGACAAAATGCTCTCTTCCATGTAGGTGGATAACTCCTCACTTACTGGTGAATCAGAGCCTCAGACCAGGTCTCCAGACTTCTCCAATGAGAACCCACTGGAGACCAGGAACATTGCTTTCTTTTCCACAAACTGTGTGGAAGGTATGTGACTCTTCTACTTTCCTAAAGTACTAATGGTGCTAGCAGAGGTAAGCAATGCAAACACTGTGTGAGTTCAGAGTGTTAGTTGGTAACCTACTGCTGTGCAAGAGCAGACTGGAAGTCCCCAGCAAAGGCTTTGCTCATTTCAGCTGCAATACTATACAATGGGCAAAGATGACTCCACAGCATTACTACCTTTTTTGCTTTCTTGTTCCCAGAGGAGCATCAAGTGAAGTGTCTCTGAGTATTGCTGCCTTCTTTGCAGCAGTGTTCAAGCATAGATAACGTTATGTGAACCAAGATTGTTAGACAGAGTTGGCAGAAAGATTACAGCTGCTGCAGAAAGCAGGAACTTCAAGCATCTCTGGCAGAACTTGCTGTTGCAGCTCTCAGTATGGTGGTAGGCACACTTTGTGCTGAAGCCCAGAGCATCTTTTCCACACCCACTAGGTGTAAAGGTGTGACTGGTTAGTGCTGGTGTCCTGCCTGATGCCTGTTGTGTATTTTCCTGACAGATTCTCACCAACAGACTAATCCCTTGCTCTTTTCTACACCAAAAAAACCCTCTATACCAGCAAAGCTGAAGGATGTTCTTGATCTTTCTCCAGAGCCTTGGGGAGAGAAAGTGGACCCCCTCTTAAAGAAGGGAAAAGGACACTTGTCTTCTTCTTGAAGATGGCTTCTTCTAATTCCCTGCAATTGGCACTTCATTCTCTGGGACAGAAGGGAGAGGATGTACAGCTTGACCAGTCACATGGGAATTCTGTGCAGCACTTATCTCCATTTATTTCTTGTGCTGCTTGAGTGTAAAAAAGGCTGTGGAGGGAGACTTCAGCCCTTGGAATGCTTACCTGTATTATTTAAGGGCAAAGCTTACTAAACTTTAGGAAAGACTGAACAAACTCAGTTTAGTGTGTTTTGGGGAAGGGTTATTGTTTTCTATAACCCATCTGTCTTCTAGGCACCGCTCGTGGCATTGTCATTAGCACTGGGGACCGCACTGTGATGGGCCGTATTGCCAGTCTGGCT
Organism: Urocolius indicus; assembly: GCA_013401255.1. Lineage (NCBI taxonomy): Eukaryota > Metazoa > Chordata > Aves > Coliiformes > Coliidae > Urocolius > Urocolius indicus. The sequence continues at coordinate 220,829 of WBNH01010277.1, forward strand.
TCTGGGCTGGAAGGGGGGAAAACTCCAATTGCCATGGAGATTGAGCACTTTATTCACCTCATCACTGGAGTGGCTGTGTTCCTGGGTGTCTCCTTCTTCATCCTTTCACTCATACTTGAGTACACGTGGCTGGAGGCCGTAATCTTCCTCATTGGGATCATTGTTGCCAATGTCCCTGAGGGGCTGCTTGCAACGGTCACGGTGAGTGAAGTTGGAAAAAGATCGGACGAGTTGCATGTGTGGTTCTTAAGGAAGTGGAGTGCTTCATGCTCAGTGTGCATTTAGAGCTAAACACAAGTTCTGTAGCTTGTTTTCCTAGTGAAAATGGGTCCCTAGATGTTCACAGAGTCTTGGCATTGTAGAACTGGAGTGAGCAAAGGCTGGTAGTTTTGAACTTGTCTTGCCTTTTTCTGTGGCAAGAAGGGAGCTTCCTGTTGCAACTGTTCAGGCTTTCTACACCCACATGCACATCAGTGCCTCCAACCCTGAAGGGCTAGCAGAGCATCTGCAAGCTTCACTCCAGTCTCAGCTTTTTTCTGGGACCTGGCAGAGATTCTTGTAAGCTTTCTTTCCTGAAGAGATGGCGGGAGTATCTAGGTGTGAGCTTTGTAGAGGATGGTGGTTGAGAGGGCTAGAGGCTTCCATGCAGTCTTAGGAAGCAGAGCAGCAACTGAGATGAGGAATGAACATCTGGGGCCTGGAACCAGATAAGAGCCTCTGGCAAGAAAAGGATAGCTGGAGTTGCTCACTTCCTACACCCATAAGTTGCAGCCCTATCACCACACTATTTTGGGCCTTCTCATGTTTTTTTTCTTTAAAGTTCCTATGATTAGAAACTGCAACATTAAGTGATATGTTAGTCTGGGCTACATTACTTCCTAATGTGCTGAAGCAGGAGACTACTGAGGCCTTGCAAGTCCTCTCTTTCTGGAGGTTTTATGATGAAGAAAATGTGTCTTTTAAACCTAGAAGTTGTTTGTTTTGTCCTGATGAGGTGAGGATGGAGTTTTAGGGGATCACTGCAGGGCAGGTAAGCTGATTGTAATTCTATGCCCACAGTGAATTGGGTAGCAGTGTATGAAGTGCCCAAGTGCGTTCAACTTGTCACCTGCTTCCTTGTCTACAGGTCTGTCTGACGCTAACAGCCAAGCGTATGGCTCGCAAGAACTGCTTGGTGAAGAACCTGGAAGCTGTGGAAACCTTGGGCTCCACATCAACCATCTGCTCTGACAAAACAGGCACTCTGACACAGAATCGCATGACAGTTGCGCACATGTGGTTTGACAATCAGATCCATGAGGCTGATACCACAGAGAACCAGAGTGGTGAGACCATCTCTTCACACTTGAGGCATTTCATCTAAAAAATGGGGTTTTTCTGAGGCTTCCTGTATTTCTAAGAGGCTGTGTTTCTAGCTCTTCAGTTCAAGCAAAGTTCATAGTGCACTTCTAACTTCATGATCTGCAATGAGCATTAAAATACTTCAGGTGACGCACAGAGAGCTTTGTAGTGTACCACAGTTCTGTTTAATCCTTAAACTCCATGTGGGCTGCGTTTGCTCAGAATTACTTGGTTGGAATTTGAGCCTCTTGAGTGTTCAGCCCTTTTTATTTGTCTTGTATGTAGATATATTTGCTGTTCTGTGCTTCAGAGTATGTGATTATTTTTTGCCAAAGTGTATCTGATGAAATTGCCCCATCTTAAGCCTGCAGAAAGTGTGGACAGCAGAGATGTTGACCCTGATAATAAATTACTCGAGGCTGGATGTAACTGGAAATTTCCCATGTTGAACTAGATGGCTGCTTTTGAGCCAGGGGTTTTCCCAGAACATCCTGGTTGTGTTTGCAGAACAGTAGCAATGAATGAAGTGACTGTAAGACTTCAAGGGGAAGTTTCTTCTAGATACTGAGATTTCAGAGTCTTATCAATGTGTGGTGCAATCGAGAGGTACTTATCTCTCCAGAACTGTTCAGTACAACCAAATTCAAGAGTTTCCTTGTTGTCATCTGCCTTGTGAAACATTGTGCTTGCAACACATCATTAACATAGAGTTTTTCCATTGGTGTTGCTGCACCCTGCCCCCCAACCGCTCCAAAACATTGTGTTTGTCTGAACCACTTCAAAAAGCTGCTGTACTGTTCTTGGTCTTTAATGCCAGTGCAAAGTAACAAGCTATAAATAAAGTGTTCTTTGGAAGCACTTGGTTCTGGCCTGGCAGCAGTTGGCTTGGTTGCAGTAGAAATAAGCCTAGAAGGATTCACTTCATGGAAAAGTGCATTAGCTTATCAGTTAGCTGTCTGTTCAGTTCACCTCCCTTAGAGCCAGCACGAGAGAAGCAGTGTCTGTGTAAGTATTGTTCTTTTGGGAGCTACTTCATCCAGTTCCTGGGTGATGGATCAAGTGAGACAACCTGGAGGAACAACATAGCATCCCTTACTTAAGCCTCTCAGGAAGGTTGTGTCCAGAATTCCTTAGCCTTTTCAGCACGATCTCTGCTGCTGCTGTTACTAAAATCTTAAAAGCAGAAGTATTCTCCTGCATTGCTGCTATTTCATGCTTGGTTCTTAACATAATTAGCTGCTCATCAAGTACCTGGGAAGGAAGGAGGACTGAAAAACATGTAATGTGCTAGCAGGCTCCAAGTGTTTTCCTATTTGTTGCTTCTTGCTCTTAAGCCTGTGGGATTTTGTGGTTATGTGATTTGGGAGAAGCTTTTTGACATTCTTCCTCTGCTTTCAGGTGTTTCATTTGACAAGAGCTCAGCTACTTGGAGTGCTTTGTCCAGAGTTGCAGGTCTCTGCAACCGTGCTGTGTTTCAAGCCAACCAAGAAAATGTCCCAATTCTTAAGGCAAGTTCCTAGAAGAATGTTTGTCCTGTTCCCCACCATCACCCTCCCATAATGGCAGTGAGATTGCAGGCTCCTGTGACCCACAGGGTATAAAGTCGAATATTTACCGCTCTTAAGCTTTTCTGCAGTCTGGCAGCCTTATAGGAGATGTTCTGTGGACAGGGGAGATGGGACTGAAAAGAGACTTTTCCCACAGTAGACTGCCTGCCACCCACTAGCATCTACAGACTGAGAGGTCAGGTACTTCAGACAGGGCTAGGAAAGATGACCAAACAACTTGTCTAGGCATTTCCCAATGTCTGGCTGTTCCAAGAGTATTTGTACACTTAAAAGCTATAAAATCCCAGTTCTGGGAGCTGAGACAAGTAGACCCCTGAGTTTGAGGGAGCTGCAGACAAACAGAGAGACTGTTTGTCTTTAGCCAATCTGTTCTCATTGGCATGTCTTGGCTTTTTAAGCTTTTGTTGGTTCAGCAGTGGTGCAAATGCTGGTGTAACATCAATTCAGATTTCTGCTTCTGAACTGTGACCCAGCCAGAACTCCAGTGAACTGTACAGTGCTGTCAAATAATCTGTCAAATTTTGATCATGTTGCTTAGTAAACTTTTTCCCGAGGGTGTTCTGATGCTGCAGTAATAGAAATGATGGAACAAATTATTTTTAAAGACTTAAGATAGAGTTCTTCCCATCTAAGGAAGACTTGAGATGGGAGAGTTTTGAAAAATCTTTAGATATTAAAAAAAACAGGATAAAAATGAAAAAAAAAAAATCTCACAAAGAGACCAGAAGGGCAAGAAATTCTTAGTTTAAATTGTAGTAATGGAAATTCAGTCAGGACATTGAGCACACACAGATTTCCAGGGCTGAGAACCCCCATCTACAATCTCTACCAGTGCTAACCTTACAGGGAAGGAGGCACAGACAAATCGTCTCAGACAGAGGCTTGATAAACTGATCTTATATTGTGGTGGGAGAGCACATGTGAGTGTTTGTGTGTCTGTCATCAGTCTTCATCTCATGTTTGCCATTCTTCATGGCAGGCAATTTACAAGAGTTCTTCTCAAGGTTACTTTTTCTCTGACTGCACCTGGTCATCTGACTTTGCCCTTTAAAAGAGTTTCTTGACTTTCTTGACTTTGGCACCAGAAGACTGCGGTTCTTTTCAGAGACCTGGCATTCCAAAACACAGTATTTGTTGGTATTAGATTATAGAATTATTTATTCTTTCCTCTCATGTTATGTAGAAGCTGGGACTAGGCTGAGATGGATATACTTATAATATATCTGATCTTCCCTAGGCAGTCCATTGGGATATTTGCTTTGATAGTTGTCTCTTTCCTCAGAGAGCAGTGGCGGGAGATGCCTCTGAGTCTGCACTTCTGAAATGCATTGAACTGTGCTGTGGTTCTGTCAAGGAGATGAGAGAAAGGAATCCCAAAGTGGTGGAAATACCATTTAATTCGACCAACAAGTACCAGGTAAGTATGTTTCCTCTTGAAGGAGAGCCGTTCCCTGAAGCATAAGTAAATTTGCACACAGTGTGCCTCAAAACTTGGTTTGGCACCCAAGTCTCTAGCCACTAGTTGCTTGTAGACTGCCCAGGGCTTTAAATTTAAGTTAACAGATGACACTTGGTTACACTGTGTAAGAGTTTCTGGAGCTGCCTTCACACCAAGGTGTCAGCTGCTGAGAAAAGACCAGATGTGCTTCCTCCCTATGTAGCAGAAGTGCAGGGACAGTGGAGGAACTCAAATCTGAGAGTAGGAGTGAATTGCTGGGAAAGGAGCTTAAGGGGTGTAACTTAGATAGAAAAAGGGCCATTGCAACACTTACGGTTACATGTTAATCTTGAAAAATATATAGTAATTCCTTAGTTTGTGTACTTCTTTAAAGAAAACCTTAAATGATGGTGATGACTTGTGAGCTACCCAGTACATACCTAGAAACTGGTTTCATTTCTTCCACTCTAGCTGTCTATCCACAAAAATGCAAATCCATCAGAATCCCGTTACTTGCTGGTGATGAAGGGAGCTCCAGAGAGGATCTTGGATCGCTGCAGCACCATTCTTATTCATGGAAAAGAGCAACCACTGGATGAGGAAATGAAAGATGCTTTCCAGAATGCCTACCTTGAGTTGGGAGGCCTTGGGGAGAGAGTGTTAGGTAAGGAAAAACAGCCTTGATAAATTGGGAAAAAGAGTCGTCACTTGTGCTCCTCTGTGAAGTCCTCACAGATCCAAGTGGAGAATTGTAGTCTGCTCCTTGCAGTGTAACCATCATGTTGAGTCAAGGTCATGTCAGCAATTTGTATATGAACAGCCTTGTCTTTAGCCTTTAATCTAAAAGGCAGCCTGCAGGGTCTTGTCTTGTCCAGCAGCTGGTTTGCCTTAGATCAGAATGAAGCAAAGCGTTTGGGACCTTCAGACTCCATGGGGCCACGTGGTATTAGATTTGCTCTGCTGCATACGAACCGAGCTGTGCCTTGGCACCTAGCAACAGCTATTAGTTATCAGAATGGGAGTGTGACTCTTGCCTCAACAGCCCTGGCTAAATCTCTGTGGCTGCCCTGTGGTTCTTGTGGAGCTGTTTGCAGAAGCAATAAGCATTTGCGCTGCCTTTTGATATGTAGGAACAGAGTAAACGTGTGTTTGATGTGTTACAGGATTCTGTCACTTGGCCCTGCCTGATGATCAGTTCCCTGAAGGCTTCCAGTTTGATACAGACGAAGTGAACTTTCCTGTGGACAAACTCTGCTTCGTAGGACTGATGTCTATGATCGACCCTCCTCGTGCTGCTGTGCCAGATGCTGTTGGCAAATGCCGAAGTGCTGGGATCAAGGTAGTCTTTTCCTGGGTTGGAAATCATCTTGCTCAATGCATCTGGATAGAAAGGGCTTCTCTTACTGTATCTGTTGGGGTTTTCCATAATCTATCCATTGCTGTAACATGAGTGAAGTATTGGATCAGGATTTTAACTAGTACTGCTTTGGGCTTAATTTCTGAGTTTAATACACATGATTGTATGTTAATAGACAACTCCAAACTGCTAGAGCACCAACAGGCACTGATAGCACGATGTCCCAAAGCCCATGATTTCATTTGGGTGTGTTCTGCATATTCCACAGTACTGACTGAGATGGGGGGCAAAACACAGGCTGGAAGCGGAACTGGATTAACAATCCTTTGCCTTCCATCCGCCTCAGTCCTTTGTGTGCTGGTAGCAAGTTGCTGCCTGCACATCAGGCTTGCTCTGTGCCAGGGCTCACTAGTAGAATAAAAGGCACGTGGCATTTTCAGTCTCCAAGGGACCCTGCCTTCTGGGCAGTGTTGCTCTGCAGTACAGACACTGCTTTCATGAGTCTGTTTGCATTTCAGGTTATCATGGTTACTGGAGACCATCCAATCACAGCCAAAGCCATTGCTAAGGGTGTCGGCATCATCTCTGAGGGCAACGAAACGGTGGAAGATATTGCTGCTCGACTCAACATTCCTGTCAGCCAGGTCAACCCGAGGTACTGACTGGTGGGGAAAGCCAGAGCTGTAGAAAGAATTAAGCATTTTCTTCTCTCCTTCTCTTGGATAATCCCTCAGCTTCTTTCTGTAGACATGAAAAGCTTAGCATCTGCTTAGCTCAGCATGTTGTGGCTCTTGAATGTGTATCACGAGTTATGTGAAGAATGCACAAGGCTGCCTTGATCGTGCATGTCTCTAATGCGTGGGAAATAGTTAGGAGTAAGCCATACACAGAAAACTCAGGTGGCTTCTTCTGTCCTTGCTCTGCCCTTTCCTCGTAGCCTGTCCCCACAATGGGGAAGGAAATAGCTGACTGGGTGGTGTCAATCTAGAGGGCTTTTTTTCCCCCCTAGCTGAGCATTTTCCCTTTCTGGCCTGTGTCACTGCACAAGCACTGTGTACTGACCCAATGTATCAGGCAGGAAAAAGTACCTCAAGTGGCGTGTGAGAGGGAAGTGGCTGTTTGGAGAGACCTTTTGGGCTCATGGGAAATGCTGGTAAAAAGAAAGCACTTAGCTTGTTAGTCACAATCTAGACTGAATGGGCTACCAAAAGTAAAGTGAGCTATTTTTAACACTGTTCAGAGAATAGAGCTGGAATGTCACCTATGAACTTGGATCACTCAAAGCCCAGCTCTTACCTCTGTTGGGCTCAGACTCTCTTCTGGGTGTGACTGCAGATGGGCACAGGGAACAGAACTTGGGCTGGGTAGAGGAATTGTCACCAGTCACTCACTAGGAGCAGAATAAATGTGAAAACAGAATCCTTTCCACTCAGGGGTTAATGTTTGTCTTCATAGCCTAGTGCAGGACTCGTGCATCCTCTGAAAATGTGCTTTGGCATAAGTGGGCTGTCTGCAGAATGGCTGGGCTGTCTACATTGCTTAGCGTGACCCAGCTTGTGTTTGGGCTGGAGAGTAGCCATGGAGCTTATGAACTGTGAATAGAGACAGCCTGTGGAATGAAATTGCTTGGGAAAGACAAGCATTGTGGCTGAATTATTCTCTCTTCTTGATTTTGAGGGTAGCTTCACAATCTGGCAGTGCAGGCTGGGGATGGCTGGGCTGTGTGACCAAGCAGGTCGGCAGCCGGCTGTGAGGGTGGGGAAGGAATTTCCCTGTCTAAACTGGGTGGTGTCATGAGCTGCATGAACAGTCTCCTAGACCTATAAGGGATGGTATGCAGGCTGAGAGAGGTGGTATTTTACTGTAGCATGCAGGCTACCAAAGCAATCTAAATATAACATTGTATGCTTTTGTTGCTGAAGAGTGAAACAGCCTGAACTGGCATAGCGTGAGCTTTCTCTGTGAAGAGCCACGTGTAGATCATCAGTCTGCAGAAGGGATTGCCTGCAGAAGACCACAGCATCTCTTGTGATGTTGGTAGCTAAGTGCCTGAGCCAGGGGTTTCTTTATTGCAGAGGCCAAGAGCTGTTGAAACAATTACTCTTTGCCTTGATGTGTTTTTAAAAGCCATAGGAAGAATTTGTCTGCTCATAAGGCTTTTTGTCTGTTACATGGTGCTGTCTTTGTGTTTCCCATCTACCTTTTAAACTGGGAACATCAGACTTTGTGCAGAGGCAGCCTGGATTAGTATTTAGTCACAACAAGAGTCGGTCTTTCCCTAGAGCACTGAGGAGCCATAGTTTTACGGGGAATAGATAACTAATGAGAAACTTACTTTAACTTGAAGTAAAATGTTACATTGTCTCTTGTTTGCAGGGATGCCAAAGCTTGTGTTGTTCATGGCTCAGATTTGAAGGACATGACCAGTGAGCAACTGGATGACATCCTGATTCATCATACAGAAATTGTCTTTGCCAGAACATCTCCTCAGCAGAAGCTTATAATTGTGGAAGGCTGTCAGCGACAGGTAAAGGGAGAGGGAGTCCAAGGATTTTATATTGGAGAAATCTCCAGACGTATATATAAATACCAGCCAGTGCTGCCTTCTGAAGTGGCAGCGCTTAGTCTGCTCAGTGCCCTCAGGCAAAGGGTCAGACAGATCTCAGTCTGTCAGCAGCCTTCAGCTGCTGATGTTGGCCTGCTGCACAATACATAAATAAAAGGGTCTGTCAAGAAAACAACATCAGTAACAAACTGAAGATTTCTTCTAATCCTAGGATGTTTGTTAACATGATACCTAAATGTTTGGAAAGCACTTAGGAGAGGAGCATCTGACATGTTTTTCTGTATAGTCAAACATCTCCTTTGGAGAGAGCATCATGGCTCTCTGGTGAGCCCATCCTGATCAGCATGGGGAAAATGGATGAGGGGAGGACAAAGAAGCTGAAGTCTCATTACAGCAAAGTGGAATAATTTTTTTTATGCTTCATCTCCTGAAAGACAGAGGGGAAGCTTTTCTGCCTAAAACATCTTATATGATGACTTCAATCTTTGTCCCTCTTTTTGTGACTAGGGTGCCATTGTAGCAGTCACAGGTGATGGTGTAAATGATTCCCCAGCTCTGAAGAAGGCTGACATTGGTGTTGCTATGGGTATTGCTGGCTCAGATGTCTCCAAGCAGGCAGCTGATATGATTCTGCTGGATGATAACTTTGCCTCCATTGTCACTGGAGTTGAAGAAGGTAAGTGTACAACTTATGCTCAGTGGTGATGAAGTGGTATCCTTCAGCAATGGTCATCTCTGAAACCAAAGTCATCTGGAGGGCTTTCCTTTATTTGATCTTGTCTCCATGACAAGTGTTTTTCAAGGAGGGCAGCACTTACCTTCTCTCTTCAAATTCATCTCCCTTTCCATGAGACCAGCATGACTCTTTTCGGTGGGTAACAGTAGGAAGCAGCTGAATTAACAAAAGCTTCTTTGTCCTTTTGTGTAACGCTGATTCTACAGTCGTCTTAGCCAGCTGAGTCTGACACATTTTCCCCCTTGATGGAGAAATACATCTCAAACCGGAGCAGAACAAGAGAGTACCTTCCAGAAACCGCTCTTCAGGAACTGGGTTTTAGTATCCTACTGCTGGATGCAGTGAACCCAGATTGCTGTGACCAAAACCATTACTTTGTGTGGGTGGCGATGTGCACGGAGCCCACAGTCCGTGGGGGTGAAGAAAACTGTTTCATTTCCTGCACTAGCATTTTGCCTTTTGAGTGTGACCAGTGAAGCTGCCTGAGAGCCCCTTGGCTGTCTTCTGCTGATAAATGAGAGTTGTGTTGTTGTCTCTTCCATGCCTCAGGGCGTCTGATCTTTGATAACCTGAAGAAGTCTATTGCTTACACCTTGACCAGTAACATTCCTGAGATCACACCTTTCCTGATCTTCATCATTGTGAGCATACCCCTTCCCCTGGGAACAGTCACCATCCTCTGCATTGACTTGGGCACTGACATGGTGAGCATCTGGCTTTTGTCTCGAGACAAATATGGGCATTCTTAGGTACCTTCAAGAAAGGACAGGTGGAGGGAAAATACTTAAGTACAGCTTGCTCTAGTGTTCTGTTTGAAAATAAGTGGCCATTTGGTACTCCCTGCCTCATGACTGTCAGAGTCTGAGGATCCTTCAGTTCCATGTAAAGACAAACCAAGTATGAGGAGAGAGGGGTAAGGTCCTTCACAGATGCTACAGCTTAGAGCACTTGGGCACTCAACTATAGGGCAGGGAAGGCTAAGGGCAGTGGGGAAACTGAAACGGTTCTAACGGCGGTCCTGCCACCTCCCAAGGTCCCTGCTATCTCCCTGGCTTACGAGCAAGCAGAGAGTGACATCATGAAGAGGCAGCCCAGAAATCCCAAAACAGACAAGCTGGTGAACGAGCGGCTGATCAGCATGGCCTACGGGCAGATCGGTAAGTGCTGCTAGCGAGGGGTTATGCACCAGCCCCAGCCAGGGACCCCTCTGCTTAGCTGGGAAGGGTTGAGGCTTGAGATGCATAAAAGCAGAACCTGAGGTCGTTAAGAGCTTGCAGTGATTCTGCCCCTGTGGCACGTAGCGGTGGCTTGTGTGGCTCGATCCACCGAATCCCTTCCAGAGTCGTTCTGTTTAATTGCAGGGCGCTGTAAAGGAACTGGCTGGCAACCAGCTCTCCTCTGGTTCAGGCTTGTTCAGCAAGAACATAGATCCCATTGTTAGTTTAATTAGAAGTAAAGGATTCTCTGTAGCGTATCCCTAAACACACACGGTGTTAGGAGCCTTGATTAAAGGCAGCTCCAGAGATGTGCCCAGTTCACAGGATGGGAGCTCATGCTTAATTGCAGCAGACCTTGGGAACCTTCTTGACTCTATTTTGCAAGGCGTGGGGGTGGGCAAGGCTTATTGGCTTCCCAAAGGGAGTTTTATCTCCTGTCCTTAAATACTGTGCCATCACAGTGCAGAACAGAAGCAACTCTGTACAAAACTGGGAGCAAAAGCCCCTCAAAAAAAAAAAGGGTTACCACTGAGTTTGATGTTAATGTGAACCATTTCTATAGCTGCTGCTTGGGAGACTGAGCCCCCAAGGAGTAATATTTTTTTAGGTGGTGAGGGTCTCCTGCAAGTTGCTTTTTGTTAGAGTTGCCCTGCACAGCACTGTCATCGGCTTTATCATCCTTTCTCACCTGTTTAGGTATGATCCAGGCGCTTGGAGGTTTCTTCGCCTATTTTGTAATCATGGCAGAGAACGGTTTCTGGCCTTCTGGCTTGCTGGGGATTAGAGTTCAGTGGGATGACCGATGGGTTAATGATGTGGAAGACAGCTATGGGCAACAATGGGTAAGTTTTGAAGCACAGCTTGGAGGCTGCCAGCCAGTATACTGGTGCCTGCTGGACTTGGTGTAAGCAGCAGAAGAACGAAGGCAGCATGTCTTTATGAATGCTCTCTGCTCTGTCTGCTTCCTAGACCTACGAACAGAGGAAAATAGTGGAGTTCACTTGCCATACAGCCTTCTTTGTCAGCATTGTGGTTGTGCAGTGGGCAGACTTGATCATCTGTAAGACCCGAAGAAACTCTGTCTTCCAGCAGGGAATGAAGTAAGTCAGGCTGAGCACACAGAGGATTTGGAATTGGTCTCTGTATTCTCTAGCAAACGGCATGCTAGTTCTTCACCCCAGCAGTACTTGGGCATCTTGGTATAAGTCTTGAACAGTCTGGTGACTTAGTGGTGAAAAAGAGAGGGACTGGGTGTTCTACAAGCACCTGCTATGATCATCAGCCTGAGACAAAAAACAGAACACTGTTGTCTTCTGCTGGTGTTGCCTGTGGGAGCCGGCTCCCTTCAAGGCCAGAGGCATGCTCCAGCACACAGCCTTGTGCAGCAGCAGAGCAGCTGAGGTATCAAGATGTGGTGGCATGAGCCCCATTCTCCTGAATCTGGTGATGAAGGCAATTGCTGGTTGGCTTAGTTGTGAACTGGAAAGTTTCTGTCTAGAGACTTTAAAAGACCCTTGTGCCAACTGTGCCAGCAACTTGGATGGCTTGATAGTCCAGTCTGATAGACTTCTGGCCTGGACCAAAATGTATGTTTCCATTCATTACCATGTGTCAACTAGGTGTGTTTAGGATGTCACGTGCGAAAGTACTTGGTCCCTGACTGCTTTTCCTGTTTCCAATAGGAACAAGATCTTAATATTTGGTCTCTTTGAGGAGACTGCTTTGGCTGCCTTCCTCTCCTACTGCCCTGGGATGGATGTTGCTCTAAGAATGTACCCTCTCAAGTAAGTTGTATCATGCTTTTTTGTGCAGCAGGCTCTATCACAGAAAGATAGCGCTTGAGTGGGGAGATGGATAGAAGTAGTTGTGAGCTTGTGATACATGAAACCCAGCCTTAGCTCAGAAGAGCTCAGGCTAGAGGGTGAGAGATCCTTTGCTTGTAGTGTGGCACACCAGGAGTTTGCTTTACTGCTTGTGGAGTATTTATGGGGAGCCTGCAGTTCAGTGCCCCACAACAAATTTAGCAACATAACTTCAGTTGTGCCAGTGCGTTGCAGTGCAGCCGCTCTGGTACTTGCACGGCGTATCCTTATGGGTAGGGGGCTGCACCTCCAAAGAAAGCTGGTTCAATTGCTCCAAAACATAGAGCAGGTGACTCCTCTTTGCTAAAGAACTGATGTTGATGTCTTCTGCCTTTTTCTACCTTCCACAGAAATAGCACAAGCGATAAAGTCTTTTAAAAGACACGCTGTAGGTGCAGATGATCAGTTGGTGCCTAATAAGTTTCCAAACAGTGGTGAGGGTAGCAGCATCATTAGCATTGCTCAACAGCATTGCAACATTTCATGGCAGGGTTAAGTCTCAAACTTCACACAGTCCTGTGGCTGAAATGCCACAAAATTCTCATAGTGGGGGAAAAAAAAATGAAATCCCAGTACATCTTGTGTTCCATTCAGAAGTGTTGTCTGGAGTTTGGGGCTGAAGTGTGAGCATTTCTTAATAAAGGAAGCTTTGCCCAGTGCCTGCAGCAGCTGGATGTTGGCACGTGTAAATCACAAGGCAAATCGATGCAGTTCAAGTGAACAAGGCTGTGGGCACAAAGGTTATGTGTACTTAGAGGAAACATTCCTTGATTAATAGGTGGGGAGGTGCTGGTACAGAGATGAACAAAGGTGTTATGACACACCTTGTGTTGGAATTAATAACCAGAAGTGGATTAACCTATTGTAGCAGAAAACCTGGTAGTAATTCTTGCCTTGGAGCATTCCCAGCTGAACCACAGCGTTGTGGGAGCTGGTGCACTGGCAAGCTGAGACACGCTGGCCTTGCTGTACTCTTCAGGGCCATCAAATCAGAGCTCTGCTAGGTAAAGAGCATCTCTGCTGCCTGCCGTCTCTTCTCACTGTCTCCTCTCCCAAACAGGCCGACCTGGTGGTTCTGTGCTTTCCCCTACTCCCTCCTCATATTCCTGTATGATGAAATCAGAAAGCTCATCATCAGACGCAACCCCGGCGGTAAGGACGTGCTACTCACCCACGTGTCTCCTTCCCCCTCACTTCAAGCTGCTGAGCTCTACAGAAGCTCTGGCAATGCTCAGGGACCCCTGGGGCTGAGCACTAAGCACTGGTGTATTTTGTTGTGTTTTCCCTCCCTCAGCTGCACCTCATAGTGCAGTTTGAGTTTTAAGGACTTTGTCCTTCTCCCTGCATTTTCCTGCAGTATATAAAAGTACTAATGCACAAGTAAAGGGAGAAGACAGAGTAATGCTTGGGGGTAGTTGTAGAAAGCAGGAACAGGGCTTGAAAGCTGCAGCATGTCAACAATTTGACAAGTTACTTCCATTGTGACGAGTGTTCGGGTGCTACAGCACAAGTTGTCAAAAGCTTTAAAAGGAGCTCTTGAACCTCATGCTTGCTCTGCCTTAAGACTGACTCTGCTTTCTTCCTCCTTTTCCTTTAGGTTGGGTGGAAAAAGAGACCTACTACTAAAAAAGCGCCTGTCAAACATTCCACGCACAGCCCACGTCACCTCTCCGCCCTCTCCCCTGTGTGCGTACTTCATCTTTGCGAGCGCAGAACCGTGCCTGGGCAGGAGCGAGCTGAAACTAAAGGAAACATGAAGAAACATGGACTGGAGGAGAAAAGAGAAGGGGGGGAGGTTGGGGTGGGGGAGAGTTGTCCGACCATCAGTCCATGGGGATGAGAGTTTGAGTAGTTTTATGTGCCTTTTTTGTTTTTGTAAAAGGAAACCGAAGATTTTATATGTGGATTTTTACAAATAAAGATGGATTATAAGAGGATGCCCCCACACTGGCTGAGGTGGGTGTTTTTTCTCAAGGGAATAAATTATTCTGGGCTTTCCCTCCCTATAGGTTAGCCCCTGGCTTTCCCTTCTTTTGTAGCAGGAAAGTAGAGCAGCTTGACCACAGCATCTGGTGTGTCTCGCTCTAACTCAGTGCCTAATGCAACAAACTGCTTGCAAGTGCTTGCATTTCAAAGCCCTGAAGCTCAGGAAGCTCGCTGGCTTCTAACCGTACAGCTTGGGTACTTTCTGCAAAGGGAGAATTGGGCTCGTGGCTGGGTCTCCTCTCTGGCCTCCTCAAAGAGGCTCCAACTTGCTTGCTGGGTTCACAGTGAGAAGAGGTTTCCACTGAATGGCAGTTGGATCTGGGTGGCCTTGTTCTTAAAATTCTCTCATGGATTTTCCAGCTTGCTTTGCCAAGCGAGGGATAATGTTTCCCGGTGTCCTCTGTACGTGCACACTCTTGTTCCAGCGTGGCCCCATCCTATGCAGACTTAATGCCTGCAGGGGTGAGAGCCAGGACTGGCCATGGGTGCAGAATCTTCCACTCTTGCCCTTGTCTGGACTCTAGGCTGGCTCTGTGGGCTGAAGGTAGTCATGCAGCTTCCCTCTGATTATCCAGCTATTTTCCATATGTCTTGATTTTACTGTGTGACGCTTGTGTGGTTCACTTCTTGGTGGGAGAGCTGGCCTTTTGCATGTGGGCAGTCACCATGAAGTCTGAACTTCATGTTCCTAGTGCAGTTGTGCTAAAGCCACCTGGAGATGCTTCAGGCTCTTGTTCCTATTCCTGTGTTACCCTCTTAGATGCATATCTGACCTCTGCAAAGGATCGCTGTAAACCACAGCACTGGAAGGATCTGCAGTTAAAAGTCCAAGTTCTCATCCTTCCTTTCTTGTTACTTTTTTTGTTTCAGGGGACTATTTTAAGGCCAGGTCACATCTCATGTACTACACAATCTCCAGTAGCAAAGAGAAGGAGAGAGGGGGTGGGAAAGGGGGAGGCTAAGGGGGAGGGTGGGCAAGTGTTTTAACTTCTCCACCAATGTGGATTGCCCAGGTGGAGATCATGTAAAAAAAACAAATCAGATCTTGCAGTTATTGGAGTCTTCCCAGGCTCAACTGATGCAACTGGGCTTGAAGCAATGAGTTGCAGTAAGGGAGAAAGGAAGAAGGTGGGATGAACGTTACTGGCTCTGATGGTGATGGAGTGGTGATGCAGAAATGACACTTGCTTGAACTTATGATTAGTGCCTGAGACTTCCTCAGGGTCCCACTGCCATGAAGTTGCAAGATGAGTGTTGCTTGTCTGCTGCAGGCAAATAAAACCCACAAGGAACATTTTCTCCCTGACATTTCATCTTTAAACTGCCTTAGCTGTGGGCCTTTTGATAAAAAGACCTGTGAAGGTGTAGCTTCCTGCTCAGGACTAACACCTCAGCTGGACATCTCACACTAGTCCAGGAGCATCTCTTCCATTTCATGCTGTCACAGGCCACTCTAACATGTGTTCTCGTGAAAGAAAATGGGTAACCAGGGCTGGGGTGGTGCTGGAAGCAGCACAAGATACTTTACATCCATCCTAGATCTTGGCCAATATTTACAAGCTAAGCAATATACAGTAATTAGAGACAGCATTTACAGCAGCTTCCCCTTAGTGCAATGGGCTCTTACCACATGACTGAGCTCAGCCTCCTGACTCTTTTTCCACCCTCAGAGAGTGGGATGTGCTGCTGCTGGCAACAGCATTTCCTTTAACCTAAAGGACAAGGAAGATTTTGCATGAGGTGCCCATGACTCGTGCTGTCCCAACCAGCAAAGGCACCTGAAATAGCAACAGAGAAGGGCTCCCAGAAGACAGAAGTTCACAGGGGATGACAGAGGGATAGGACAGGCATGTGCCTAACCCACGCTTGAAGTAGAGCCTCAAGGCAGAAGGGTGAGGGCAGGGTGTGGGGCCAGCCAGGCATGGTACTCACCAGGATTTGGGAGCTTCAGCAAACCAGAAGAGCAGTTACTTCAATACCAGGCTCCAGCTGGGTTTTTTTCCCCCCAGTAATCCTTTGTTTTCCCACCAATTAGCAAGAGGAAAGGCACTAGTCCCTACTGGGAACCTGCTCCCCAGCACCATTCTTCAGGGGATCAAACACTTTTTCTGCCAGACCTGACAGCAGGCAGCTCTGAGCCTCTTCACGGCACTCTTACTCCCCTGTCTCTACCACCTTGAAAACAGGAGGAGGGCAAAACATACCCCTCCAACCCAATTAAGCCTCTGAACCACCCAATTAGCCAAAACACAGAGCAGATTAACCCCAATTAGGTAGAAATGTATAAACAATCATATTCAGCAAAGCCTTTTGGATAGGCTCCCCAGGAGCTTGGCTTTGAACACACCTCACAGGCACCTCCCATAGCTCCCACTCACAGCTTCATACTCCAGCAGCTCCCAAATAGTACCGATGCCTGGGGCCCCTTCTGTGCTCTCCCTGCTGCAGGCTTGCTCATAACCCCTCCTGCACTTGCTTCAGATATTGCTGTGTTCCTTCATCTCCCTCTCTTCCAGCCTCCATAGCCCTCCTCCTCCTCTCTCTCCCTTTCTCCACACGCCACTTCAAGAGCTTCGGGAAGCCTTGGTTTTGCTGATTGCAGAGGGTCTGTATCTATGGGAAAGTTTTGCTTCTCTTGGAGAGTGATAAAAAGCCCTCTCATGACACTTGTCTCATGAGATCAACTGTCTCCCTGCCTCTTTCATTTGGCTTCCCAAAACTGTCTCCCTGCCTCTTTCATTTGGCTTCCCAAACACAGGAACATCTTCACTCGCGTGAACCTTCGAGTCCTTTCAACTATTCAGAAGACCGGAAAGTAAATACAGCCAGTTTGCCCGGCTCTGCTAACACCAGCAATGGCAACTCGCATTTCTATGTTTCCTTTCACTCTAAAAGGCCCCAAATTTCCTACATGGTACACACACACACACAAAAAAAAAAAATCCCTTTGCCTCTGGGAGGCTTGTGCTGCTGTCAGGCAAAGAGCCTGTTCAAACAGCCCAGAGGGGAGATCTGATCAGAAGGGAGATATCGAAAAACCTCTCAAGTGAAATGCCACTGGAACTTTCCTACTATAGCTGGGAGGGGAAAAAAAAGCTACANTTCCTGCTCAGGACTAACACCTCAGCTGGACATCTCACACTAGTCCAGGAGCATCTCTTCCATTTCATGCTGTCACAGGCCACTCTAACATGTGTTCTCGTGAAAGAAAATGGGTAACCAGGGCTGGGGTGGTGCTGGAAGCAGCACAAGATACTTTACATCCATCCTAGATCTTGGCCAATATTTACAAGCTAAGCAATATACAGTAATTAGAGACAGCATTTACAGCAGCTTCCCCTTAGTGCAATGGGCTCTTACCACATGACTGAGCTCAGCCTCCTGACTCTTTTTCCACCCTCAGAGAGTGGGATGTGCTGCTGCTGGCAACAGCATTTCCTTTAACCTAAAGGACAAGGAAGATTTTGCATGAGGTGCCCATGACTCGTGCTGTCCCAACCAGCAAAGGCACCTGAAATAGCAACAGAGAAGGGCTCCCAGAAGACAGAAGTTCACAGGGGATGACAGAGGGATAGGACAGGCATGTGCCTAACCCACGCTTGAAGTAGAGCCTCAAGGCAGAAGGGTGAGGGCAGGGTGTGGGGCCAGCCAGGCATGGTACTCACCAGGATTTGGGAGCTTCAGCAAACCAGAAGAGCAGTTACTTCAATACCAGGCTCCAGCTGGGTTTTTTTCCCCCCAGTAATCCTTTGTTTTCCCACCAATTAGCAAGAGGAAAGGCACTAGTCCCTACTGGGAACCTGCTCCCCAGCACCATTCTTCAGGGGATCAAACACTTTTTCTGCCAGACCTGACAGCAGGCAGCTCTGAGCCTCTTCACGGCACTCTTACTCCCCTGTCTCTACCACCTTGAAAACAGGAGGAGGGCAAAACATACCCCTCCAACCCAATTAAGCCTCTGAACCACCCAATTAGCCAAAACACAGAGCAGATTAACCCCAATTAGGTAGAAATGTATAAACAATCATATTCAGCAAAGCCTTTTGGATAGGCTCCCCAGGAGCTTGGCTTTGAACACACCTCACAGGCACCTCCCATAGCTCCCACTCACAGCTTCATACTCCAGCAGCTCCCAAATAGTACCGATGCCTGGGGCCCCTTCTGTGCTCTCCCTGCTGCAGGCTTGCTCATAACCCCTCCTGCACTTGCTTCAGATATTGCTGTGTTCCTTCATCTCCCTCTCTTCCAGCCTCCATAGCCCTCCTCCTCCTCTCTCTCCCTTTCTCCACACGCCACTTCAAGAGCTTCGGGATGCCTTGGTTTTGCTGATTGCAGAGGGTCTGTATCTATGGGAAAGTTTTGCTTCTCTTGGAGAGTGATAAAAAGCCCTCTCATGACACTTGTCTCATGAGATCAACTGTCTCCCTGCCTCTTTCATTTGGCTTCCCAAACACAGGAACATCTTCGCTCGCTTGAACCGTCGAGTCCGCGCAACTATGCAGAAGACTGGAAAGTAAATACAGCCAGGTTGCCCGGCTCTGCTAACACCAGCAATGGCAACTCGCTTTTCTATGTTTCCTTTCACGCTAAAAGGCCCCAAATTTCCTACATGGTACACACACACACACAAAAAAAAAAAAATCCCTTTGCCTCTGGGAGGCTTGTGCTGCTGTCAGGCAAAGAGCCTGTTCAAACAGCCCAGAGGGGAGATCTGATCAGAAGGGAGATATCGAAAAACCTCTCAAGTGAAATGCCACTGGAACTTTCCTACTATAGCTGGGAGGGGAAAAAAAAGCTACATTCCATAAGAAGCACAGGACTCCAGTCCTGTGCCTGGAAAAGTTGTTGTCACCTCCCAGAGCCTTGCCCAGCCAAACTGGATCCACAGAAACAAGCCATAAAGCGAGAGATGGTTTGAAAACTGTCAGCTGTGGGGAATGCCCAGAGGCAGAGCAGCTCAGCTCAGCTCCTCCTCATACTGCTTCGGAAAGGATGTTAAATGGCCGATAGAAAAAAATTTACAGTAGTTTTTTAAATGTTAAAGGGGAAAAAAACCCCACCCCAGCTTCTTGACAATGCGTCACGTACATGGACTGGGACCCACAGCTGACTGGAATCAGGGTTAAAAATAGACACGGGCACTAACAGGCTCAGAGCAGCCTTCAGTGAATGAGTCCCAAGGTGAATTATGAAATCTAACATGTGCTCTCTCCCTAACAAGCGTGATTTCCATTGAGGGTTATTTAGCTTGGTCTTCATACCTGCCAGACATTGGACACTACTCTCAGGTTTCACAGCTGAACAGATCTGAGCCTGATGGGGACATGGGCAAGAAGGTGCCAGAAGAATCGTTATGGCGGTTGCAGCTCCACACAACTCCTCAACAAGAGCACCAGCCAAAGAAGATTTCTGGTTGTAGTCTCTTGCCCAGACAAATTGACCCAGCTAAGCTGGGATGCCACTTGATGAACCTGGCTTTCAAAAAAACCTCCTGAAACCCCTCATTTGTGCAACACAGAATCACAGAATGGTTGGGATTGGAAGGGACCTCTAGACATCATCTAGCCCAACTTCCCTGCAGGTCCACCTTGATCAGGTCACACAGGAACATGTCTAGGTGGGTTTGAAAACGTCCAGAGAAGGAGACTGAGCAGCCTGTGGCAGGGCTTCCTCACAGAAAAGAAGTTTTCCCTTGTGTTTAAGTGGTACTTCCTGTGTTCCAGCTTGTGCGTGTTACACCTTGTCTTGGCAATGGGCAGTACAGAAAAAAGACTGTTCTCTTGACACTCACCCTTTAGGTATTCATAAGATCTCTCTCAATCTCCTCCAGGCTGAACAGTCCCAGTTCCTGCAGCCTTTCCTCACAAGGAAGATGCTCCAGTCCCCTGATCATCTTGGTAGCACTCCACTGGAATCTGTCCAGAAGCTCCCTGTCTCTCTTGAGCTGAGGAGCCTAGAACTGGACACAATAGTCCAGATAAGGCCTCAAAAGGGCAGACAGAGTAGAGGCAGAGGAGAATCTCCCTCAGCTTGCTGGCCTCACTCTTTTTGTTGCATCCCAGGATGCCATTGGCCTTCTTGGCCATGACGGCACATTCCTGGCTCATGTTCATTTTGCTGCCCAGCAGGACTCCCAGGTCTCTCTCCGCAGAGCTGCTCCCCAGCAAGTCAATCCCCAGCCTGTACTGGTGCATGGGGTTGTTCCTCCCCAGGTGCAGGACCCTGTACTTGCCCTTGTTGAACCTCATGAGGTTCTGCTCTGCCCAAGTCTCAAGTCTGTCGAGATCCCACTGAATGTCAGCACAGCCTGCTGGGGAATCAGCCAGTCCTCCCAGTTTGGTGGCATCAGCCAACTTGCTGAACACCTGCTTGTCTATCCACTCATATATTTGGTGATTTGTATTAGGTGGTAAGGATCTGGTTGTTTACATCCAAACAACGTGCCTCTGCACAACAACCCATCCTTATAAAACTGCTCTGTCCGAGACATGGGAACAGGGCTTCTGTCAAATGAGCCAGAGCATCGCATGACACCTGTGAGGGCTTCCTCCCACATGTGGGAGGACATGCATCACTTGATGCAGAAAAAAATGCCAGAGCAGCACAGACATGAAAACCTGGCTGTGAAAGAATGATTGTCTCAAAAATGCACAAGAAATTTTGAACCAACAAGTTTATACTCATCTGCCCTATGGCATGTCTGGACCATGTTTGATCTGACAGCGGGAGCCCTACAACCAGGTTTACCACACCAGCAGGCTACAAGTTGAAACAGCTGGGAAAGAGGCTCCCCACAGCTCGGTGCTACCTCAGCACCCAGAGCTGGGCTTGTGAGCAGGGGAGAAGAGGCTTGGCAGGAAGGCAGGCAGATTTTCATTCTCCATTAGGCTATTTTCCCCTGTTGCTTTCAGTTGCAAGTACAGCTAAATCATCCATGCACTTTTTTATTTTTTTGTCCTGTTCATCTTTTTTCTCTTACCTATAAAAAACCCACTTTCTAAAGACAAATCAGTGTGACAGCCAGGTTGAAATGTGGTTGTCCCCAGCCTCCTCTCTTTCACATATGCTTGCCCACATGCTCTTACTTTTCTGCTCTCCCAGTTTTTTTTTTAGGAGGCGTTTCGTCTCCAGAGAGCTTAAAATAGAAATGAGGAAAGTTTTTCCTTGGAGAGAAGAATATTTCCGTGTGACCTTCTTGCTCCTCTGTGGTGAAAAATAACTACCCTGGATGAATTGCTCCCAAAGCAACAGATACCATCTGTAGACTTTGAGCAAAGTCTTCTCGTTACTGTAGACCAGGGGCCAGGAGCAGCTCAGCTGCACTGTTGGCACCCGGGGCAAGCTGATGGAAAAAGTGTGATCACTTGGCAATATGAAGGTATGATAGGAAAGAAAACCTAATACTGGGATGAACACTCCCAGGATCTGACAAGGAAGATCTATTTTGGTCAGAGACAGGGCAGTCAACGCAGGATCCTCACTAACTCCTCTGGAAGCCGTCAGATAGCTACGGTTTGTCTGAGCCTTCCTCTTTTTTGTTCCGGATTTCAGTGTGTGTGGCATCAGCTGTCTGAACTCATCATCTGTGAATGCCCGTGTGTCATTATTGGCATTAAGGAACTTGCACTGGTGTCATTAGCGTCCCTTTTTATGCCCTCGTTGGTTTCGTTTTGTCAATGAGGTTGCACAAAATCCCCAGATTATTACCAAATTTGGAAGAAGCACTAAGCATCTCTTCCTCCTCTCTGTGTCTCACCCTCGGGTTAGCCCCTCGTGTGATGATCTCTACTCACACTGCTGCATGCACATTGTTTACTGCCAACACACATGAACACGCCTTCCCAAAACAGACACATGTGGTATGTAACAAACATGTAATAAAGGCAACTTATATAGAGTACCTATTTCCCTCAAGGATTCCCCTGTCTTCACTCACATCAGTGGAATATTAGCATCTGAACATTCAGGCAAGTTCTGTTTGTTCAAGTACCTGACCACAGATGTCTTAACAGCTTTGTAAATACAGCTACAGAAATACTCTTTTTTCCCTGGTCACCTTTCAGGAGGGAATAGGCTTGTCCTACTGCCTAAGGAGAGCACAGCAATGCTACTGCTCCCAGGGTATGTCAGTGGGACTTGATCTCCACTCAGCAGCTCAGCAATCCCAGCTGCGCCCTAAAGCAGAGCAAAGAGCTGGCTCTGAATACCCTCCAGCAACAGCCTAGGAAGGTTGCAGCAGGCCTCAGGGACAGAGCTTGCACCTTGTGTTCAAAAACACAGGGAGAGTCAGGTATTTTGCCCAAGGTTTCATGGAAACAAACTTAATTGCCAGTGGCCCTAGAGAACAGCCTTGTGGGGCCATAAATATGTGATGGGCTCACAAGGGATTAGGGGAAGCAAAGCCTCTCAAGACAGGTTTGAGAAAGGCACACTGCTAGAATTGAGAGGAAGGAAGGAAGGAAGGAAGGAAGGGTACAGAAAAGTCTTTTCTTCCACAGCTTCGCTTATATCAAGCCTCAAGCAGGCAAAACAGATCAGTCCCTCTCAGAACATCAGAGAGTCTGAATTTTGGGCTAACATCTGTGATCCAACCCTAATAAGGCCAGTCCCACCCTGCTGAGAGATAAAAGCATCCTCAGGTGCCATGTGTTGTGTTACTCAGACAAACAGTTCTTGACACACCTGTGGGATGATTTTCTGTGCTCACCAAGTATGGTGGGGACACAACCCTCCAGCCCTGCAGACATGAGGTGGTTTGAGTCACAGGATCTCAGGTGGGCATGGGCAGAGAAGTGGGTTCAATGGAAGGGGATGTGACATGGGCAGGAGAAGAAAAGCCCTTCAGCCCCGCAGCAAGGAGTGTAAGGAGTGTATGGTGTGTTTCACCTCAGCCCACTGGTTCCCTTTGAAGCTGTTCCTCTTCCTGATGTCTGTCAGTGAGAGCCAGTGGGACATCTCAGTGCTGCCTGGGCATTTGTGGTGTAGGTTGATGCTGTTCAGCACCCCATAGCTCGTGGGGTTGAGAAAGCATTTTTACTTTCCTTCAATGTAAAGCACTTGGGAGGAGACAGGTTTTGCTATAAATGGCAACTTTTTGCTGCTCTGTGGGCAAAACTATCTCACCCTTGGCCTAAGAAGGCAGAGCTTGCCAAGTTAGAGGCCTTCCTCTGTGCTCACGTCAGTCCTAGCTCCCTAAACTTCTCATCACCAACCAAGGCTATGCATTAGGGAGCACGAGGTAGCAGGAGAAGGGGTTCTTAGGAGAAGATCAAATCTCAAAACATCACATTTGCACTCATTAAAAGGCAGTAAAGAAGCCAGGCAGGCAGGACAATTAGAGATAAGGGTGAGCAACACACTGTTCCCAGCCCAATGTCCTGCCTGCTGGTAAAAGTGGGGGTGCAGCCTGATGCATTCTTGACATTTTGTTCTCCCTGCTGATGCCAGCTCGGTTCTTATCAGATATCTCCACGGCCAATGATTTTTTACAGTGGATAACACCACTGAACTGCATAGGAAGAAATCGTAAACTTCTGTCCTAGGCAGCTAAGCAGAATGTTCCCTTCCTGGCCTTCATGTGGGTACATTGTGGCCTTACCTTTTCCACTCTTCTTCATTTAACCTCTTTCCTGCCCTGCACATTTATGGCTCTGACTCACCACGCGTTGCTTGAAGGTGAGACCAGATCTTTCCTCCACTCTCCCAGTCTGGTATGAACTCCTCTTCCAAAAACCACCTGAGATTGACTCCTCCTTTTCTTTGAGATCAAATACACTTCCTTATCATTCCCTGCTGGGTAAGACACTCTGAAATTGTAGGGCCAGCACAGCCAGCACGGAGCTGGGGCAGGAGAGCACAGCCAGAGCAAGGGCTGTCATCAGTGACCGGCACGGCAGTGGAGAGAGGTCTTGCCTCACTCCAGAGACACCAACTCTGTGGCAGGAGAATGCCCCCATCTGCTCTCCCTGCTGAGGAGAGACGTCCCCATGTTCTCAAGGATGTTTGATAGTTTACAGGGGGAGGTCTTCTAGCCAACAGAGCCGCCTCTGACAGGAATCTGACCTCGCACACGCCTGGCTTGGCCTCCCAGCAGAAGGGGCACCTGAAGCACCCTACCGAGTGGATTTTGGCCCAACCTCAAGGATGCTTTTTTGCTGCTGATCTTCCTTTATGCTCAACTACATGAAACTGGGCTTGGTGTCACCGTGCCGTCTGAGAGAGACACCCTCCTTATTCTGCTCTGTGTCCAACTCTCTGCTAAAGTAATATTTGGGGAGCTCAGTTATGCATGTCAAAGCCAGGGGAGCTGGAAATGCTATCCAACTGCTTCTTTTTAGATTCTGTGCTCTGGGATAAGAAAACACTCCAGCGAGCGACCACACCCCAGTGAGAATGGTGACAAAAACACACCCTTGCCTACGGTAACACCTGATGGTACTGTTAACTCAAACAAAGTGCTCCTCTGACCTCCACACATGCCTAGGGTAGCTTGAGGCTCTTCCAGGACTCCCTGGGATAGGTCCTCACAGATTAGGCAACAAGGAGCATGTTGATGTTGGCCAGGCAGTGTGGCCTTCAGGCTGCTTTGCCATCCACAGGAAGGAGCCTGCAGAGGCTGGGCAGAGGAGGGCACTAGGCTACCCACCCTGAGGCACTGGCCTCTCTGGGGCTATCAGTAGTCCTGGAGTTGCTCAGGGGCTCAGGTTCTCTGCAGAAAATCTGCCTTTTCTGTGCACCACAACTTGCACTACAGCCTGCCTGGGCCATCAGAACCATATCTGGTAGGTGCTATGCCCAGTCCCATCCCTCCTCTCATCAGATCAAAATGAGAGAATGGCAGTTTGGTAGTGTTGGGCATCACTATGAACAGTCAGAACAGTCCACCTGGAGAGCAATGCCTGAGAGCTGCTGCAGCATCCACTGCCATTGTTCAGACTTGTAGGATTCCTCCAGGACATCAGCAATTGCCACCAGGACTGGGTCTTTCATAGCCCCTACTGGTCTCAGGGATATCCTCTGCTGCAGCATTCTCCTCCTTAACTTCAGATCCTGGGTGGGGAGGAGGGATGTGTGATGTTTGTTGTTTCATCTTCCTTGTCTATTTGTACTGCTTCAAATTGCCCATGTCTTGGGCAGCAAGGTCTTTCTCATCAGGTTTCTGTTGAAGGTGACGTCAGCAGGCAGAAACACAGTCTTTGTCAAATGGTCTCTCCATTATAACATTTATACATTACAACATATGTAATATACTGTATGTGTAGTGCCCGTGAGTGTGTGTGTGTGTGTGTGTGCGTGCATCCATACATACTCAAATGTACACATATATACACAGAAGCACGTGTATCTCTGTAATCTGTGCCTATATTTACACACTGCCACTATACTCACACGTTACTAATTGCTCTGCAGTGGAAGTGTACTCGAAACTGTGATAGGAGAGTGTCTGGGAGGTGAGCTCCGTGACAAGTTTCTGAGCTGGTTTAGACCCTTCTTTGGGTCTTTTTCAAAACAAGCAGGATTGTTTTCCATTCTTTCATTATATTGACAATGATAGGCATCTGCAGCCACCAGTCTGAATCTCTGCTGTGCAGAGTGTTCTGCCACAGACCCACTGAACTGTAGCCAAACTCATGCATTAGCATACTACAGCATCAGATATCAGCTATACCCAGCCATGTTCATATCTTCCTAACTTTCATGGCTTGCCTAGGGCCAGCAGGTCTGTGTGCAGTCATCCCTGACACACACACTTTGCTCTGCAGGTCTTAACTCCCTTTCTTGCACTGTTATGAACGCCCAGTTCTACAGTTTCACCCTGCCATAGCCATGCTTTTGGAGGGGTTGCACTGTGTTGCTTGGCAGAACTGGGGTTAGTTCTGGCTCTCCAGCAGTCCTCCTTGTTTTCGGTTCCAGCCATGGGCTGGTCTCCTCTAAGGGAGTTGGCTATGCTCTTCCTTTCTCCTCTCCTAAAGCTACCAAACCTATCGAGCACATCAGAGTCAGCCAGGGTAAGAACTAGAACTGTTTTTCAAGGCCTTTTTACTTCCAAGCACCTTGTACAGGCAGAGTGAGCAGTGTTTGACCTTCCTCTGCTGCTTCCCATGGCCCCAGAACTCCAATGGAGCTTTAAGTGCTCCATCCTTCTGCTCTGATGTTTTCTCTGTATGTCTGGCACTGTGTGATCATCTGTTGAGTAATTCAGGTATTAATTTGCAGGAAAGAGGCCTGCCAATGGTCAATAGTTAGCTGCCTTTTCTGTTTATTACATGCAAACTCTGCCTATTCTCTTTCCCGACAAATGCTTCCCAGCACCTGTATCTGATAGAAACCCTTCAATACAAAAGCCACAGGACGGCCAGTTCCCAGCTCCTTGCAATAGCAGGACTAGATCTAACAGGTGAAATCCTCAGGGACCAAATCACACCCCCATGATTCTTCCCTACCTGACCAGAACAAAGAATTTTTTCCCTAGCTCGGATCTGAACACAGATTTAGCCTTGAATACATGAAAAAGACACACCAGGGAGATCCTTGAGAGGTTTTCCAGCTCAGCCTGGACACATATCAGTGGTATATCTATCTGTGGCCAATCTCTAGCACTTCAGATAGTCATCCAGAGCTGTCATGATTTGAAAAGGAATATGTAGTAGTGGGGAGCAGTTTAGTGACTTGCAGACAGAGACTAACTCCAGCCAGGCTGCATGACCACACAGATGGTAAGCACGTCTTTGATGGAGAAGGAAGCTTTAGAGAATGATCTTTGCACCTAGATCACAGCTCAAAAGGTAAGCGGTGGCTCAGCACCTGCTTCTGGTCACCAAGTGTGCAGTGTTACAGGTGCCACAAGGTGGGAGGACACCAACAGTTCGATGACCTGCAACCTGTCCCCCCTCTCTCTCACCCCACTAGCTCCGTGGGCCCTGTGAGTTCCCACTGGGAGCCATGTGCTCAGGACTGCCTTTTCCTTTTTCAGCAGATGGGGGGAAGGCACCCCTTAGCTGAGGGTAGATGGATGGCGAGGACAGGGCATGCTCACCTGGGCCAGCTGCTGCCCATCGAGCTCCTGGCTGGCTTTTGTCCATGGGGTTATCTAACGACAACACGAGGTCAGCAGCCAGCAGCCAAGCTACGTCATTCGAGACTCGTTCAGTGTCCACAGGCCCAGCATCCAACATCACAACTCTGCTTCCTAGCCTGTGTTCCCTGCCCCCAGCAAGGACCAGCTGTGGCCTCTCAAAGCCCAGTGGAGTCTTACTGGAAGACCCTGGTCCCATGTCTACCCAGGACCCTGAGAAAGGCAGTGTGGAAGAGCAAGGTGCATTGTCCCACTCATTTGAGTGGACATGACGCTGCTGGTGCACACCGAAGCTGATTGCAGGGGTTAATGTTGGCAAAAACATTTGATCTCCCTAGCAATACAAATGCACAGCTGCTTCCTCCAAAATATGTGGCAAATGGAAGAGAGAGGAGTGAAAGTCTGTGTATGTGTTTGTGGTGCTCGTCCTACAAAGAGAGGAAATGGGTCTTGTTACAAAATAGAGGAAATGAGAGAAAAACAACACAAAGCAAATGCTGCATCCATTGAACGGGACTTGAATCAGTATCTTGGTTGCTGTTTGACTAACTTATGCTATCACTAAATCCCATTCTCCTCACAGGGAAAGAAACCCTGCAACTGTGCATTGTCAGAGTGACGGAAGAAACAACGGCAGCTGATGCTGGTTGGGTCAGTATTACCCTCGGCCTCACAGACTGGCCTTTGTTCCCAGAGCTGTGACAAAGGGATCCCTTCTTCCCTTTACCTCCCTTGAGCTTTTCATAGGCATGTTAGAACAGGGCATGTTTTAAGACTACATCAGCTATGGGTGGCATGCCTTTTCTAGATCCCATTGGGACCTCTGCCACCCCTGCCCCTTGGGAGATGCTCCTCTTGTGCAGCGGTACTCTCCACAGAGGCCACAGGCAAGAGCTCATCTCCTTATCACTTGGTGGAGCTGCCTGCTTCCAGGAGCATGATGAGAGTAAGGATAAGAGATGGTGTTCAGCATGACCACTGACAGGTCATAAACCCTGCGCCAACAGGTTCTGAGGATACCAGGAGCATGTACAGTGCTCCTGTCGCTTTCTGGTTCATTCATCTCTCTGTTTACACTCAGCACCTGCTCAATTTGTCACTGGGCAATCTGCTCTCCCACCTCTCCTGGCAGATGAGTGCAGGGAAAAGGGAGGTAGTGTTGGTGAGTCTTAGCTAATGTTCATCAAGGTGACCTCTTTCTCCCTCCACATGAAAGAAAAGTCCTCAGAAGCTTTTGTCAGTGCCTGAGAAAGGGTAAGTTACCACTGCTGATGTAATCTCAGACTGTGGTGTACGCCTTTCCAAGAAGAGGTAGCCTCTCAGCTGGTGATCTTTGACAAGCAGCTGTGCTCAGTGTCTGACAGAGGGAGAGAGTCTGCAGGGCATTGTGGTGGGTGGCAGTGCTCTTCCAGGCAAGAGACTCGGCTAGAAGACACATATCCCACATGCAGCTATCCTCTGACTGGTAGCCCTTCTGCCACCCCCGTGACAAACAGTAAAGGTCTCCCCTCCTGGCATCTGTGTATTGTAAATGGAGAACACAAACTGTGGACAATATCTGAAGACCTGAGAGTGTACCTACAAGGCCATTTGATGTGATCCCGGTATTCCCAGTCTCAGCACTCTCCATAGCTCTAGTCTGAGCTATTAGAGTGGCAGGATGAGTCCAGCTGCATTTCCAACTCTCTTTAGCTTGGCAACATAAGGATTTCAGCTTCGTTATATTTCTAATGTTCTTGGTCCAGAGGGATGAACCTGCACAGAGACACACAGACACACAAAACAGGACTCATGCCCAGACACACATAATAAGACACATTTGGAGGCATGAATACAGAGACCTACTCTCAAAATACGGATCTTGCATGGACAAGCAAAACAGTAGACCGAGACAATGGCAGACAGATGCCTTCTAGTGCTGCACAAGAGCTCCTGTGTGCAATTTTTCCCCCAGGGGAATCTGACAGAAGCAGCACAGTACATTAGATTTGAAGTTGATGTTTCCGTGTCTCCCTTTCAGAAAACAGGGAAATAATTTTTTGACCTCTGAAAATGCAAACTGCGGAGCCAACTCAGGTGCCAGAGCCTCCTCTATAGTTTTGATTGGAGAAAAGACCTCAGAGGAACCTCACATGCTTGGCCACCGTGCCTGCATAAAGGCCACGGCACTGGGAGATGCCTGCTGCCAAGCGATCACAAATCTTTCCCTGGAAGTTGTCTTGCCAGGTCACATTTGTACAAGGTAGAGCAGCTACAAGGAGTGGCCTGCCTTGAACAAAAGATGAACATTTCTAGACGGAAGTTAAACAGGTGGAGTTGACCACATGAGTCAAAACAAGGGCCTCATGACTAATGTTCTCCTCTTCTCTCCTTATTCTTCCTCGGGAGCATTTTTTTTTCCCCTTTGTTCTGTGTCTGATGCCAGGTAACACAACTCACGTGAAGCCTGGCAGGCACTTGTTCACACAATATGAGGACAGACCTGCCCCTGTCTTGAGGCCTCCACAGGCAACCCAGGAACACAGCTCAGACTCTCCTCTTGGGTTTGGGTCCCAGATCGTTGATTTTATTAGAATAGCACTGGGCCAAGTGACTCCACATATATGTAGGATAAGTTCAGGACAAAAATGAAAAGGGAAGATAGAAGGTGCTTTATGGTATAAGACATCTTGCTTAATCATTTCCCTTACCTTGTGGGCTACTGTCCAGAGCCTCATGAGCTATGGTAGGACATCCACTTGTATCAGAGAATGTGTAATGGTAAAGCCTGTGCCAAATATCCACATTCTGGGGACACTGGCAAAAAGAAGTTTCTTCTTTTTGCTCATATCAGCCACCCATGCATCCAGATCCCAGAATCAACAAGACCAAGGACTGTACTTCATAGCTCATGTGAAACTGGGCAAGGAAACATGCCCTTGGATCCACGACATTCAAGAGGACTGACCTGCAGCAGGAATTATGGGTTACGTACTGCATGGCTTATTTAACGTTTCTCACAACAGAGCAAGGGGAAGGGTTTAAGCTTATTAGAGACTGGTCAAGAGAGAGAGAGTTTGCCTCCAGAGCTGGTTTTTTTTTTTTATGGTACAGGTCTGAAAGCAGTTTACATGTGGCTAGAAGGAAGCCTCTACGGTATTGTGATTAAAATGACCTCTTAGTATCTAGCCTCTATTTTAAGTAGCTGATGCATGTATGTTCTCATGCCAGTACTCTTCAGTCTTTTAGCTGAAATAGCAGTTCTCTTTCATTGGGGTTTACCCATCTGATATATTAATAGGCAGCAATCATATGCCTTCTTAACATTCCTTTTGCTAGGCTAAAAAAAGCAAAGACTGTCTAGGTTCCTGCCATCATCTCTCTTCTTTATCTCCCAGATCACTCTAGTGCCATTGTAATTTTCTCTCTCCTTTTCCAGCTCTTCTGGAAGGTACTTTTTCCCTCCTCTATACTGACAATGTCTCCTTGTTTTGTCTCTTCAGCTAACATTTACATTTTTTTCTCCAGGGTCATCGGTGAAGATGTGAATATAACTGGTGCCAAAAACAGTCCCTAAGGAATTTCATTAGCAATTGCCCACTGCTTTGTGTTCCTGGGTCTCTTCATTAAGCAACTCCTTACCCACTTTTCAGTTCAAGTGTGAATTTCTGCACTCCCCCTCTCTCACAACTTCCCAACCACCTTATGTGAAACCTGGATACATTTCATATACTGCATAACTAGTGTTTAAAAAAACGATCTATTCTCTCTCCCCAAGGATGAAAATTGGAGAATATCTTACTTTTCTTACAGCCATGTTGAAATTTATCCCACTGTCCACGAACTTCAATACCTTTAATTATTCTGCTTTGTTCTGTGATCAAAAGGAAAGGTATTCTAAGCCCTTGGGTCTTTAAGTAACCACATCCATTTTTTTGTTCCTTAATTAAATGTGGGTTAAATCGATGATACTATGCAGCTGCAACCTTCAGTCCAATGGGTTGATTGAACATCAATCTTATTGGATTTGCTCCCTGACCTGCCTCCAGTAACCTTGTGATCTGAATAAACCTTGTGAGTTTTGCCTTGACCTCTGATGAGTTTGTTTCTATTTCCAGACACTTTTAGCCAGCAACTTTGTAATGCCTTTCTTCTAGGCTGAGTTTCCTGCAAAATGAGGCAAAACTTTTGCTTCCTGAGGTATACCTTGATCTTAGCTGCCCTGCACAGAGGTCTGGTTTCTTGCCTCATTCTTTTTACCTTTACAAAGAACTTCTTTCAGCAACACTGCCACATCGAATCCACCTTCATTTCTGCCAACTGACACGTCTGTTTCCCTAGGTTTGGTGACCTCTACAATGTAGATTTCTTTGCTGTGACCACTCCCGTCTTTCACTGAGGAAATCTTTTCAGCAGAGAGGATATTTCCTTTGTGCTCTCCCTCCACTCTCTGGAAAGCAAGTTAGCTTTTGCTGTAAGTCTGAATGTCTTCCACGTACGAGTACTTGAGATATTTAACTCAAATTGCATTGTCACTTCATCCCTGTAGCTTCTCTGGCCCTTGCTACTTGGAGGCTGAAAAATCTTAGCTGTGGCCCCACATTAAATTCTGTTTAATTTAAACAGAATCAGTCTGTGCCCAGTCAAGGTTAAAAGTTATCTTCTCACACATTGTTCTGTAATGTCTCACTGATTACCAAGACCAGGTCAAATACAACAGCAGGTCTGATTAGTTTGCTGCCTCTTTAGTGAAAAAATACATCAACTGGTGCATCCAGGAGTACTTGGGCCCAGCCTACAGTAGTAGCAATTTTTCTGCAACCAAGAAGCTAAAATCTGTGGTAACGACAATTCCTGGCACTGCATCTCTTCCTAAAAATGTTGGGGACCTTCATCAGTACCATGATGTGATCTTGGATAACTGCAGCAGAACTGCGGCTGTCTTTCCTCCAGGTGATTTGAACCCAAACAGGTTTTATCATCCCCGTTGCTGCTTGTTTCTTCACACTCAACAGTACAATGTACAGACAATGCTACCACACACCCCACTTTTCTTTGCGCTTCTGAGCAGCACAGATCTTTCAGTGCTGGTGGTCCAGCCATGCCAGCTGTCTCTCCTGCCTCCAAAAGCCCAGGCACACACAGCTTCATATCCTAGTTCTGCATGCTGCTCAGGACCTCCTTGTCTTGGTGTTCAGTCACTGCTATTGTTTCTTCAAGTCTCTCATATATACTGCCTACATAATCTTGGAAGGTTATCAGTTTCCTGCCCAAATTAGTGTTACACTCCTGCTTTCACATGTTCCTTTAGTCATCACTGTATCTTAATACCTACACTCTTCCTTTGAGTACACGTCAAAAGCCAGCATGGAAACCACACAAGTCCCAGATAAAATGCCCCCACAAAATCCCAAGTCCTCCTCCTCACATCTCAGTCCAAAGCCTGTCTCAGCTGCCTCGCTCCCAGCAGGCTGTGTTCCTCCACATGCACACTCAAGCTGCCAAGGAGAACCTTCTCCCTGTCGATGCATTCAAAGAGACAACACATTGCTGGCAGCAGTTCCTGAAGTATCTGTAAAGTCTGGGACATGGATTTGTCCTTCTTCTCTTAGGATATGGTTCATCGAGGTATGTCAAGTACAGTAAAGGGCAGTATCTGTAGTCATCTACTTTCCCTTTCAGTGGGAATGTGGCTCCCTCAACACAAAAGGAATCACTGGATTCTTTCCGTCAGGCTCCTTTTCAGTTCCAGATTTCCTTTGTGGATGTTGATTTGTCTTAAGGCATCCTCATTCACAGAGTTACCTTTTCTAGTGCTTCTGAGGGTCTCCAGCTTCACCTTGTCCTTTCTCTTTGCCCTTTGCAGTTCCTCCTGCAGCCTCTCCTCGTTTGCAGGTTCCTGGAGTCTTGCTTCTCTGTCTTCTGGCCTTGAGCCATTCCCATCTCCTCTTTTTATTCTCTACTGGGTTTAGCTTTGCCATTTTCCTTGTTGCTTTTCATGCCCTTTCCCAGTCCAGAAGCTTTTTCTTGAACTTCAAAAGATGCAGTAGCAGGGAAGAACTTGCTAACATGCCTGATAAGCTCTGCTCTGCTGTTTGCTTAGAAGGTACAGTGGGGATTACCTGAGTGCATCCATCTCTATACTGAAAACCTGAACTCCTGAACAGGGTCGTGAGATTGCATCAGCACAGAAACTGTAATCCTAATTTATCCTTACCCAGATTCCAGTTCTGAAACAGCCTGCTGATTTAAAGCAGCAAGGGCGGGCTGAAGCAGCACAAAGCCAGAACATACAATAGCCTTTCCCTCAAGACAGCAATTCCCATTACAAGTTTGAGTTAGTTGCAGATGTCCTTTGCCCAGGAAGTGAGTGGCTACTACTACTACTACTACTCTACTACTACTACTACTTGTGTCATACATCATGGTAACAGACAATGGTTAAGTAACCCACTTGCTGTTATTGACAGAAGGCAGCTATACACATGTCTGCAGCTGCCTGCCTCTTGGCTGAAAGCTGCTGCAGGGATGCGGGATGCCAGCAATGTGCCTCTTTTGTAGGTATAGAATCACAGAATGGTAGGAGTTTGAATGGACCTCTAGAGATCACCCAGTCCAAACCCTTGCTTAAGCAGGTTGACCTCAATCAGGTCACACAGGAACACATCCAAGTGGGTTTGAAAACCTCCAGACAAGGAGACTCCACACCCTCCCTGGGCAGCCTGTGCCAGGGCTCCCTCACCTGAACAGGAAAGAAGCTTTTCATTGTGTTTAAGTGCAACTGTTTGTGTTTATATCCCTCACCCCTTGTCCTGTCACGGGTGACTACAGAAAAAAGTGTCACCCCATCCTCCTGACATCCACTCTTTAAGTATGTATAGGTCTTAATGAGGTCTCTCCTTAGTCTTCTCCAGGCTAAACAGTCCCAGGTCCCGCAGTCTTTCCTCATGAGAAAGATGTTCCAGTCCCCTGATTATCTGATCACCTGACTATGTTGCCTCAAATCCATGGTCAATTAACTCAGGTGGAGGCAGAAACAATGGACATGTCTTCAGCACCCTAATCCACGTGTCCTACCCACTCCCCACACCCCTGTCCTTTCACTCTGGCACAGCGCTGCTCAGCACAGCACAGCTGCTCAGCATCACTCAGGTGTTCTCTCCATTAAAGTTTCCATCCCAGATAGGGTTACTTTGTCCTCGGTGATTGACATGATGCTCCCACTTGCCTGTCTGAGAAGCAAACTTCCACAGCACAGCAAAGGACAGCGGCAGTGTCACGGGACCGTCTCCCTCCCATCAGCCTCACTCAAGGTCGCGCTGCGTGGCAGGCAGCAACAGGAATAGAGCTGGCAAATGCCACCTACTTAATCCCCCTTGTCTCTGGGCCAGGCCCTGCAGGGGAAAACAAAACCCCAACATCCATCCAAGTGTAGCAGCAATGCCCCAGTGCTGCTGTGAAGCTCAAGAACAGGTTAACACTGGTGCCAAAATGAAGGCGAAGACAATAGGCAGCGAGGTGCCAGCTCTGGAGGCTGAAAGCCTGGGGACACGTTGTGCTGGAAACGCATGCTGGGGCTCCATCCAGCTGTACCAGCACTCCCTCACCCGTGGGACTGCGAGTTCCTCTCCGGGAAAGCAGCAACTCCCAGCTGCCTGCGCTCCAGCCCCGGCAGGAAAACGATGATTTACGGACAATGCCCAGGCCGGGTGATTAAGAAGCCCATTGAGCAATGCCTTGGCCAATGCAACAGAGTGCATCTGCACTCTGGGCTGTATTTTGTGCTTCTCTTTTTGCAAAGGTCTACACCTTAGAGATGCTTTGCCCTAGAGAGACAAGGGAGTAGCAGAGCACTTTTCCCTCCACCTGCCAGGCAGCTTCAGCTCTGCCCCAGAGGCAGCCTGGAGGAGACTGTGGGGGCTGTTTACCCACGCTGAGATAGCTCTCCAAACTGTTAGCATGGACCCTCAAGAGTCTAAAGGATTCGGGCACCCAGCCACTGGGGAGTAAAACGTGCCTTTTCAGCTTCGATGGAAAAGGTTACGCATCACAGGCTGCTGCCAGCTAATGAGAAATGAGTCTGGACAATTAATCAATAGACAATCTCCTCTGCTAATCATATTGATGGAAGATGAGCTCCATTCCCCAGGAAGGGCAAAGGCCGTTGAGCTAAGCCATTTAGAGGCATTTATTTATATCCTTGGCGGTTCAATAATTTGTGTCTTGCCTGATAGCATCAGGCCCCGGAGGGTAAGGCTGTATTGTCTAGCTGGAAAAAAAAAAAACCAAACCAAAACTCACAACAGGTATTACTGAAGAGAGAAATAGCCTTTTCATGGAAATGAACACTTTAAAAGATAACTGCATTCCTTCTCTCTACATTTTCAACCACACACATATGACACAAAGAATTTCTGAGATATTATATCCAAATGGTCAAAAAAGAGGTCATTTTATAAGAAGAATATTCAAAACATACATTGTCAAGGTCTCAGAGTGTGTGTTATCCTCTGTTGCACCAGAATGCCCTGTTCTAGAGGTCTACCACGAGGCATTAAAAGAGACTATTTCTCTCACTCATTGAACATAAAATCATGCCTTTCCTCCAGCAGGGACAAACTGCTTTGTAAGAAACCTGGCACTGTAGATAAGGGGAGTTCACGCTTGTGTAATTAAAGCCTCTGTTGAAACACACACAACTCACCAAAGGGACAAAGATGATGTCACGGCACAGCTGTTTCTGCAACACAGCTGGCTTCCTGGCTCCCTGATACAAACCCTGCTCTTGCCGAGCTGCAGCGAACTGAGAGGGTAAAACTGTCAGCTGGCAGCTGCAGATTGTCCCTGCCTGTTGCGTGTGTTCTTAGGCTGTCCCTGCAAAATCTAGCAGAGCCCTTTCATTACACACTCCGCCTTACCACCCAACCTGTGGAGCAAAGCACTGCTACTCGAAAAGAAGCTGTTTACTTACACCGTTGCCTGCTGGGATTTATTTACAGAGTACTACTGAGAGCCACCAAATCTGCTTGTATAGCTCTGGAGATGGTTCAAATCCTCTGTTCCCAGACCGGTGATTAATGCTGCATGGAGAGAAGTTAGGGCTGAGGATAAAACTGAGCTTTCAAAACAAGGGCCTCTGATCTCAAACTGAACAAACATTTCCCCTTGCCTGTGTCAGCTAGTTTGATTCCCAATAAAAGGGCAGACTGCTGTGGAAACTGCAGCCATGCTGGTGAATTGCCATCCTACTAGCCAGAGACAGGTCTCTCAGGAAGGTCACAGGCAGAGCTCCCTCTGCAAGCAGCTAGTGCAATGTAAGCTCAGAGAGGAGTCTCCTAGCTCATACCCTAGGCAGGAGCAAGACCACACTCTTTAGAGCCTCACCTCCTCATTAACCCTTACTTATAAACAGCCATAGGGCCCATAAGTGCTCAGAAGATGCACCTGCTGCTGCCAGCAGCAGATCTGAACACAAAGGCATCAATACAACAGCTAAATCCACACTTTGCAAGGACTACAGAAGCCAGAAAAGGGTTTTTTTTTCACAGCTTGAAAGCATCTCAGGACATGAAAGATTTAATTGCATTGGCAAAGATGTGCTCCACACACATAGGATCTGCAGCAGCTATACACACGCTGCTGTGATAGCAGCAGCCCAAGGCACGGTGTCTGGATAACATAGCCCTCTGTAAGACAGGACTGTCCTTCTCCACCTTCCCCCTAAACACAGAGTGCATGAAACATGGTGGATGGTTATTAACAGCTCTTAAAGTTTGTGGCTTTCAGTCTATACGTAGAGAAAACAAACACAAGTGTAGACACATAGATGTGCATGCACACACCATCGCTCGTGTACTCGTGCTGCAGGAAGCCCATCCAGCCTACAGCAGTGGCCTCAGGTGCTGCCAACAACCGATGAGATCTTGCTGAAAAGTGCCCTAAGCCAGTCTATGGTCAACTTTAACTTTGTGCCGGCCTTTCTTTCCCAGCTGAGCCCACAGAGAACGCCACTATTGTGAGGGCCAGAGCCTTCCCGCCGTGCCCAGCACACGCAAAGGCTGACGTTTCATAAGCTGCCTGCCATCGGGAGGACAAAGTCCCGTTGAGTGGGTATTGGCTTTGCCTTCCCTTGTGGATAGTGAGGGATCAGCTGAAGGCCAAGTTTGGCAGCCTCCCAGGGCATGGCACAAGGCTAGCCAAGCATGTGAGGCACAGTCATTATCAGTGCCCTGTTCCTAACAAAGCGAAGACATTTACTGTCATCTCCAACTAATATTTGCCTCTGCTCTTTGCAAGCAGAGGAAGAAAGGTGCACACCGTGCCAGATTCCCTGCTGTGACACGTATCTCCTAATCTGGAGCTTGTTCAGTTGCAGGGAGGCTGCAGGCATGGGAAAACACTTAAACGTCCAAATTCAGCAATAACATCCAGTCAAGTTGTAAAGCAGAAACAATAAATGCAGGCTCCTTGGGAAGGAGGCAAGGCAAAATGGCTTAATTCTGTGTGCTTTCTCATCACAATGGCTGAGGAAGCTGAAGTTTGTAAGGGACAAGTGAAGAAGGCTCATCTGTTCATAGAATCACAGGACGGTCGGCGTTGGAAGGGTCCTCTAGAGATCATTCGGTCCAACCCCCTGCTAAAGCAGGTTCACCTCAATCAGGTCACACAGGAACGCATCTAGGCAGGTTTGGAAACTCCAGAGGAGACTCCACACCCTCCCTGGGCAGCCTGTGCCAGGGCTCCCTCACCTGAACAGGAAAGAAGTTTTCAAAGTGTTTCCGCTGGCTGCCCAGAGCCAGTATCCAGAACCCTGATATCTCCTCAGTCACCTTGAACACCAGAGGCAGGAAAGGTGAAGCTCGGGGACTTCTCTCAGCATTTCAGTCATGTTTTAGAGCACAGACCAGTCAGCCTCACAAGTTAGCCAAGATGCTGAGCATATGCTGGGACTCCTTTCTGCTGAGAGTAACTCTAATTCTGCATGACATTTGTGGATGTTTTTTTTTCTTTGTAACTTGACTGTCTGCGAATCACATTAATTTGTATTACTGAGTAATTAAAATCCATCTGTAAAGAGTGACTTATGGCTTAAGCAGAGCCTAAGAGGTATGACGTAGACTGGAGACACGCTGCTCCTGCTGGGATGCTGAATATTTTACACAAGAGCTATCCTGGGAAACTGCCTGCATGCCTGTTGGCCACAGAGTTGTGGAGATACTGGGAGTCCACGAAGCACTAAGTTGCAAGGTCCTGGTTGTAGGCAAGCTGTCCAGTTAGAGGAGTGTCTGTTCCTCTGCAAGGGTTAGACTCAGACTCTGACAAGCAGGGAGGTGGGAGGGGAGGGGAGAGGCACAGCTCAGTGAGTTGCTGTCAACCGATCTAGAATGACCTGAGAGTGACCAACCTGTGTCCCTATCCTCAGGCAGAGAAACCCTCAAGAAATCCAGGTGGGGGGGTGCACTTTGCCACGTGTATTTGCAGCTTTCTGGGTCTGCCAATTTTAAACATAGAAGACAGGCATTCAATTAAGACGTTTTGCAGTTAGCTCCTGTCTAGAGACAGTTGGTCACACACAGCCTCTGAGTTGCTCAGAGAGACAGAGAGGAAAAAAAAGAGGAAAGCTCCCTTATGGCCCATGCCAGCAGTGAACATATGGAAGTGGAAAGCATGCAGAGAACAGACCCTGAGAGGCAGGGTACAACTCAGACACAGGTCTCATGCACCTGTCTTTGCCGAACTGGAGTTATTTCACATCCAGCCAACTCAGAGCACAGGCAAGGAGATGGGCTTTGTCCTCTCCACCCTCTGTAGGGATATGCCCTTGCTTGGTTCAGTGAGGAGCAAAAGAGGGCAGTGACCCTGAAGCAGTTCAATCTTTCAGCCGTGCCTTTTATTCATGTCCAGGCTTTCCCATGTATTTGCAGACATGGGCTCCTTCATACCATCTCCCCACTTGGAGATGGGGACTGAGGAGCAGACTGAAGGAGAGTCAGTGATAAAATGCACAACACAGCTCTGGACTACCAGGTGTCAAACTCCTTTTCTCACCAGCTTCCATTTCCTTTACCAGCCCATCCAACATTCTTCACAGGTTGCTACAGACCTCTCACACAGCATCTCCTTTCAGTGTATGGTCGGGTGACTCTGGTGGCGTGAGACATCAATGAAGCAAATGCTTCATCAAAGGAGCTGTGTTGGACGTGCAGCGATACCCAGCACCACACAGGGAGGGGATGATGCCCAACACCACAGTCAAGAGTCTGTGGTGTGGGATGAGCAGCCATGTGCAGACTATGGGCTCACATTTCTTGACTGCTCAGTCTACTCCAGACACACCTTCTGCCTCCAGGTTATGACAAAGGTGGCTGCAGTCCTTTCACAAGGGTACCAGTGAAGCAATAGGGAAAACGCCGAGTGAAGCTCTAGAAGAAAAGCAAGAGCTGCCACAGACACATCTGACTAAGTGCAACAGGAGCAAGCATGCGCTGTGTTGTGCCTTTAAACAACATCCAGAGAAGTAATATAAGCCAGTGGCTGGCTCCCAGGAGCCAGAAGTCCTCGCTTCTGTGGCCAGCCTTGCCAGTCACCTTGCTTTTTGGCTTTGCCTAGGCCACAAGACCTCCTTGTTTCTGTTTCCCTGCTGTTACAGCATATTCCAAAAGGGAGAGATTCCTTCCATAAGACGTATGCCCTCTTCGAAAAGAACAGCAAAGGACCAACTCAGCTCGGCACTGGCCGGCAAAGACAAGGAGAGTCACGTACAGGGGCCACCTGCAAAAGTGCTTGAGCACAGATCCTTGGGAATTAAATCCTATGGGAAATAACCATCCAATATCTCCTCCCAGCCACCATGCAGTGCTCTGCCTCCACTCTGCTGGGTGGTGAAAGGCAGAGAGAGGCTCAGGTATCTGTTTACACACAATACCTGAGTGCCACAAGATGGAGGGGAGCCAAACACCTAAACAGCAGCCGAGTCCCTTGACCTGACCCTGTCTCAGCTTCTTGTTCCTCAGACAGGGACCTCCTGCAGTCTGGGGGCATGCTGGAGCTCTGCAGAATTCTCAGCCTTCCTGCCACAGCACATGCCCTCCCCAGACCTCCCAGACCTGGCTGGTTTAGCACCCATAGAAGGGAGAACCTTCCCCTTCAGTGTGAGAAAGGGGCTTCAGATAGGCTTTGCAGCAGAGAAACTAGACTGGCTCTCTGTTGTCCTTTCCCAGACCTAAGATGACCATCTATTTTGGCAAAGAGGACCGCTTCCCAGGTGGCTGGCATCTGTGGATCTCGCCTGTCAGTCCTTGGTTTTTTTCCTGTGCGTCAGTCAAGTGAAACTAGTCACAGTTGGATTTCATAGTACTGGATGCCAACTCGCCATCTCTGTCCTAGAGTCTGTCTCCTCATTTATGCTGCTGCCTGACAGCCTGCCAGGGCCTCTGCACCTCATCCAGGAGTTAATATTTTATCTAGAGGCCCAGAGAAGCTCAATGGAAAATGTGCTGGCCTTGAAATGCCAAAGGTAACTTTCAAATATTTCCTTCCAGGCTCTGAAATGGTGCTAGTAGAAATGTATTCTCTGATAAGGAAATGGCTTTGGACCCAGGCTAACAGCTGGGGAGATTACTTATGGAAATCAGTGCCATGAGTCTTTGCATCACTTTCATCTGTCTTTCCCAAACCCCACCTTTATGGAGACCAAGTGCATCACTTTTCTAGCTTCAGGGAGGTGAAGTGAGAGCAGCTCTCCAGCAGAGGAAAATGTGCTCATCCTGAAAAAGGTTTCTTTGTTCTCACTGCACAGGGCCATTTTTTTTTCTACCATGCAGCAGATTTATGTGGGGAGCAGCACTGGCACAGGGAATAATGACTCCATGCTGTTTAATGATTAACTGACGCGGGTCGCCTGGTGCCACACGTTCCAGCAGACGCCACAATGTCCTCGGGCTGTGCCGCCTGGAGAGCTTAGCACGAGGTGTGCAGCAAGGAGCTGCTTTATCTGCTTCAAAACTGATTCATCTTCTGCTGTGCACGGGTGTAGGGCCCTGACCTGACAGAGCTTGGGTGTTCCGACCTGACAGAGCTTGGGTGTTCCTACCTGCAGTGCATTGTCCCAACAAGTCTTTGACTCTGCACCCTGTGAGTGTTGGACAGAAACAACTGACATCCTGGCATATGAGTTCAACGGGGGTTGTACAATAACTCTTTCAAAGAGCAAAGGCAAAATACAAGGCAAGAATAAGAAAGGAGCCAAGAGATTCATCTCAGTGACTTCTCCAGCTGCCATGGAATCGTT
Source organism: Urocolius indicus (assembly GCA_013401255.1). Taxonomy (NCBI): domain Eukaryota; kingdom Metazoa; phylum Chordata; class Aves; order Coliiformes; family Coliidae; genus Urocolius; species Urocolius indicus. The sequence continues at coordinate 262,244 of WBNH01010277.1, forward strand.
TCGGTTGGAAAAGATCGAGCCCAACCCCTAACCTCACACTGCCAAGCCCACCACTAACTCATGTCCCTCAGCATCTCATCTACGCATCTTTTAAATCAGGAAGCTCTGTCTTGCAACTCATCACTGCTTTGGTTTGCAAGTGTCTAGTAACAGGTTTACAGTGCAAAGACACAGGTTTCAGGAGGATTTGCTAGATAATTTTTTTTTTGCCAAACTTTTCTCAAATGTGAATGCTGGTTCCTCACAATCAAATTGTTCATAGGGAAGGGATGTTTTCAAAGAACTTGTCACCTTGAAATATTGCTGAGGGGATCCTTTAAGTATCACAACATTGAGAGGTTATTTAAAGGAAAAATGAATTCACCACAGATGTACAGTGTTGGTTAAAAAACAGAAGGCTAAATATATACAAATGGTTCTGAGAAAAACACTTTTTTTTAAGGTTACTGAAAGAAAATATTTCAAAACAGCTTTTTATCCCTAGTAAAATAAAAATTATTTGAAAAGTTAGAGATTTTAACCTTTTCTCCCAGTTCAAGATGTATCTTTTTCCACGACACCTCAAATTTTTGGGAGATAGGGAAGTTATTTCCCACTCAACTTGGCTTTTAGAAAGGCAGATAATAATAAAGTAGAAAGAAATCTGTCTGGGGAAAAAAAAAAATATCTCAACCAGGATCCTTTTCTTGAGTGAAAATGACCCTAGGGTCATAGAATCATAGAATGGCAGGGTTGGAAGGGACTTCTAGGGATCATCGAGTCCAATCTCCCTGCAGAAGCGGGTTCACCTAGATCAGGTCACATAGGAACGTGTCCAGGTGGGTCTTGAAAAATCTCCAATGGAGACTCCTCACCCTCCCTGGGCAGCCTGTGCTGGGGCTCCCTCACCTGAACAGTGACATAGTTTTTTCTTATGTTTAAATGGAACTTTTTGTGTTCCAGCTTCACCCCTTGTCCTGCCACTAGATACAACAGAAAAAAAGTGATGCCCCAACCTCCTGACACCCACCATATAGATATTTGTAAATATTAATGAGATCTCCTGTCACCTGTGACTCTTGCAGCTGAGGCTGTGGCAGCTGTAGTTTTAGCAGCACTTCCCTTTGTGAACAAATGCCTCAGATGCCAGTGAGTTCACACTGCCTGCGACCTGAACTCTGTTCCTGTATCTCTGTCTATTTTAAGGCATATTCCGTGCATGGTCCTTTCAGTTCCTCACGGTCAGGAATGTGGCTGCTCCTGGAATCCATCTGCTCAGGAGACAGCTGGGCTCTTAATGAGGGCTGAATCTGCACCCTGCCATGCAGCCGCTCCCGGGTGGGATGTCTGTCCAGGTGAGCACCTCCTGGAAACAGATGTTCAGGGTTTCACCACCTTGGCACTCGGGACAAACCAGCAAACATGGGAGGGAATTTGGTTTACTCAGTTCTCAGATATCAAGCTCTAATTCACATATAGCCTGACACTCACATCCTCCCTACCTGCCCCACGTGAGTTTCCTTGCCAAGACTCCTTTGCTCTCTGTACTCATCAGGTCCTGGGTCCTGCTGATAGCTTTTGCCAGGTGACTGCTGCTCCACGTCCTGTGGAGCCTGCCAGCCGTGCTTTGCTTCCCTGCTAGGCCTGTGGCCTGAAATGACCTTCAAGAGACTGGCTGCAAGGTGAAAGCACACCAGCAGGCTGCAGCTGGTTATTCAGCATCCAGGGATCAGACCATACAAAAGAAAACAAAGTTGGTTTGACTGACTTCTGAAAGATGTCATTGCCTAAAAGCCAGATCTGCAAGCCCCAAATAGGCTTGAGAGCCATTGAGAAGTGGGAAGTACTGTTGCACGTCGTGTCTAACTGAGTACTGAAGTGTGGATCACTATCTTCTCTCCAACAGTCAGTCTCAGGAAAATTCTGTATGATGGCATCACCTTCAATGCAAAGTGAGACAGACAACAGTCCAAGACCAGAAACAAACTTTGGTAATGGGGAAGTTTCAGAAGAGACCCTTGAAAGTCCTCCTGCAACTGGGTCCTCCACTCTTTTACTTGCTCAATGTTTCCCGAGCAGATTGGCTGGGGACACACACAACAGCCCCTTTGCACCCCAAAATCATCAGTCCTTAAGAGATGGAGTGAGTGATCTGAGGAAGGTGGGGAGGATCTCAACATATCTCAGCTCCCAGTTTTTTGCTTGGCCTCCCTCAATGCCTAGTCTGTGAAGGTGGTGCCCAAGCTTCGGGGATAATGAGGATTTGTGGCTAGAATTCTCCCTCTCCAGTCCTTGAACAAGCAAAGGGTGGCTCCACACTTCCTCCCAGGGCTGATCAAGCTCGATGATGTGTGACTAACGCTTTCATTGACCAAAGCCCAACCGCTTTCCTCACGTGCCCTTACATAACTGCTCATCTATTTTGTTAATGAATGGAGCTTGAGAAAATTTCCATTGCCCAAGGCCCTTAGGGGAAAATGAGTGAGCACTGCTTGTCTCCACCTTTTGTGTGCCAATGTGGGATTTTCCTATGGATTAACTAAGTACAGTGGAGTTGTTTTTCTTTGGTTGCCATCACTGGTGCTTCAAATGGTAAGCTAGCAGACAGGTGCCACAGAAATGAGGGGGAAAAAACAGTAAGAAAGGAGTCTCTGCCTGATCCAGAGGAAACAAGGCACTCCATCTGCCAGGAGGAATGGCAGGGATGTCACTGCTGTGGCCAGGGACTGCAACTATTCACAGAAAAAAAGCTGCTATGTTTGCTCAGCCCTATGCAGAGACAAAACACCTCCCATCACCTTTCTCCCTGCCCACCACAGATCCAGCAGCACCAACCCACCAGTGTCCTGGAGACCAGACCTGGCTCTGGGTCTGGCAAGCAGCTCTCTCTGCCCTGCCATCATCAGGAGGAAGCAGTTTTGTTCTGGGCATTAGTGGAGGAAGAGTGATGTATGTCTATATCAGCACGTTAAAGGGATACACATTAGCGTTTACAGCAAGTAGGAGCTGGAGGGAAGATGGGGGTACCCCACTGTTTCTGAAAGCCTATACTGATGCTTCAGGTTTTCCTATTTTAACCATTTCAAATGTAGTGCTGCCTAAGCTAGAAATCACTTGTACCATAAAAGTCTTTCTGCTGGTGGAGGGCTGGGGAGGAGGGAGTTCTACCTCTCCCAAAGCAGTGCCATGCACGTGATTTTCAGAAGCATGCTTCGTGCTATTCTCTGAGGATGTACTTTGGAACCGAGGTGTGTGTTGGGTGTGCAGTGTGGGCTCCCCGTGGCATGAGCTACAAAGCTCATGGCCAGAAGGTTTAGCTAGTTTAGTTGCTGAAGCTACTGGGATAGCTATGCTGAGCCGGGCATAAACATGAAGGATAGAAGGTGCAGCACTGAACTATTGGCAGATGCTCCTTTCTCTTTCAATTTACTGAGAGAATATGTAAAGTCAGCCCTCACCTCTGTAATGCCTGGTCCACGTGCAACGATGAGTAAATATTAAACTGAGGGAAGAACATTCCCTTCCAGAGATTGAAACAGCTGAGTTAATCAGTTCCAGACTATACTCAAATCAAGGGTGTCAAGAGGACAATACAAGTTCAAAACACTGAAGATGTTCAAAGTCTTCTACTATGCCTGGGCAGCTGTCATGCCTCCCCTGGGATGCTAAAAATGGGGATCTTTTTGCTTGCTGAGAAAGCAGGATGATTAACTCAGTCAAGGACACACTTCACAGAGTGAGGGAAGAGTTGGAGATGTAGCAAACAGGGAATCTGAAGATCCTGAGTTGCATTGGGATGATGCTTCAGAAGCTTGGGAGCAGAGGTTGCTGCAGCTGGGCTGGGCTGGTCTGGGAAAGCCTTCAGGCAGGTCTGGAGATGTTTCTTGACCTGGCATCACACTGGATATTCACCTGATGACAGATGTTGTCACTGGTTCTCGGCCTCTGGAAAGTGCTCAGTTTCTGCCAGACCCTCCTCTTACACTACAACTTGTTTTGAGTTACTCTTTTACCCTGGTATAGTTAATTTGCCCTCATCTGTCTCTCCCTCACAAAGCCAGTCTGTTCTCATCAGAGATTATGCAGTGGAAAGAAGACCGAATGTACTCATTTCTATAATAAAACAAACTTCTTCAGACATGATGTAGTGCATATTTGCTTATGTCTGTAGTGCTCACACTACCCTCCTGGACCTTTGAAAGAGACAGCTATCAGCATAGTTTCTCCCACCTGCACTACTGTCTGACCAGCTGATGAACTGGGATCTTGACTGCTCATTCATCTCTGACTTTTGCAAGTGCTTCGGGGTAGAGCTCTCAAGGTAGAGAAAAAAAACCCTCCAAGAATATCTTCATCTTCAGTCCCATCTCTCCCCTGTTGTCTCCCCAACAAAGCCCTCTGAGGTTCAAGGTGAATGTTCCCAGTCCTCTGCACTGAACAATATTCTTTTCTCTAGAGCCCATTTTGCTTGAAAGAACATCATTTAAAGTTGGGAGGAGAAAGGATGGAAGTGACTCAGTGTCCAAGTCCATTTGAGTGACAACAACTCTTTGCTTCAGCCAAAACACTCAACTTATACTGTCTGGGATATTTTTTTGTTGACAGTTGAAAGAGTGAAATATTTTACCTTGCAGTTGAAACCTTTGTGTATTATCCAAAGCTCAAGTCCTCCTAGAGGAATGACAAACCAGAAGCTGGAATGGTAAACTGAATTCTGGCTGCAAAATAAAAAAGCAAAGTCTGTGTTGCTATTTTTCACTTTGGATTTAAATCCTCTGGACTGAGCAGCTCTTGCTAGGCACTGTGTAAAGTTCTTTTCCCTAAAATAAGATGACAGGGGTCAGAGGCCCAAGTAAAGCTGATTAGCACAGCTAAAGCCATATCACATTGCCACAGTGGGGTCATATGATTGATCACTGGGGTAAATATTTAGGAAGCTTCCCAGGGAATGAGAGTACATGAGACAGACCACAGAAGCCAGGGAAAATGGACAATTGAAGTGTAGCTAAGGGAGGGTCTGCTACCATTCCCCTGTCTGAATTCAGATCAAAAAAACCAGAGGTAGCTTTGCTTTGAGTCACATCTCCTATCAGCTTCTTCTCTGAAAACGTGTTCTGCTCTGCTGACCCAGGATTCAGGAGCATCTCTACTGAAGGACATTGTCAGCAGGCAGGACAGAGACACATCAAGGCAGCCCATGTCACGCTGCAACCACATGCCACCATCTCACCAGGCCTCACCAGCACCCATCAGCCCTGCTCTCCTTTCTCAGTAGCTAAGGGACAGCATGGTGCCCACTGCAGATGGGCCACGCATTTATCAGAGGGTCAAACAGACTCTCTGTGGGCTTTGACATTCCTGAGGGCAGCATGGGACCCTCCACAAAGGGCAGGTGGGCCTGAAAGTTTCTCAGGGGCTCTGAGCAGATCTCAGACCCTGCCAGCATGGGAGCAGTGTGGAGGGGAGCAATACCAGCCACATTCCCCAACCCCTTCCCTCTGCCACTGCATTTCCTTCTCTTCCTTCTCCAGACAGTAAAGGTGCAGAGGAAATAAGCAGTGCTAAACGCTCATTTGCACCTACAGCAGGCACCTCCTGGTATAATCCGGAGCAGTTTTTCTCCTCTCCTACCTCCAGCATAGATGTTTGAGGAGCTAAACCCTACTCTCAAAGGAGTTCCCAGCTAGACTTAGCCCTCCTCTGGGGCCAGGCTGTGCCACTTGCTCTGCTGGGATGCTGACTGGCCTCAGGATCTTTGCCCTATCCACAGCCACAGCAGTGCTCCCCACAGGGCCTTCCCTCACTTGTGGGGTCTGCAAGATGTCTGTCCTACTTCACAGGTGGATGACAAAGCTCATGGCATTGTTCTCAGGACCAAAGGAAGCATCCCAGAATGGTGCCTCTCCTGAGGAGGCACCCCTTGGCAGGCCCAGGAAGGAGAAGCAGCATTCAGTCCTCCTTTGCTGCCCCACAGTTCAGAGGGGACCCGAGAGGCCTCTGGGTCTCCCTTTCTCCCATAGATGAAAGGCAACGTTTCAGGTTTGAACCCAGGCCTTCGTAAGCATGGCCAGGCACTGGCTCAGCCACCAGCCTGCTTGCCATCAAGACACCCAGAGCCATGATGTAAAGCGTTTCCTGAGCTCTCTCCATAATAAACAGAAGCCAAAATGGTAACTGGGAGGGCTGACGGGAAGGCAGTAGGGAGACACTGCCCCAGCAACCATCCTTGGGGCTGAGCTGCAGCACCCAGGGTGGCTTCTTCATCCCAGTGGTTCCTGGATGCCCCAAAGGCACAGCAACAAAGGCAAGGCCCTGGGATTTAAAAGGATAATCGTGAAAGCAAGGTGGTTGTGAGTGATGTAAAGTGAGCACGTGGATGTCCTGGAGAACCTGTATTATTAAACAGGTGTGAATGCCAGCTGCCACCTGCCCTAGCAGGGACAGAGGGGCTTTCCACACATGCAACCCCTTTACAAACCTTGCCCCCATCAAAATCAGCAGTTAAAAAGAAGCCATCAGAAGTTAACCTTCTCCTTTAACCATAGTTCTACTAGCTCTCCTTTCTCTACTGTTTGTCTTCCCTGCCTTGTTGCAGAGTGAGGTCGTTTGCCAGAAAATAAGACAAAGGCTTGTTGCTGCCAGAATCTGCCCTCTAACAACAAGGAACAGCAGTAAGTGGGCAAGCAGGGACACACAGAGCTGCACAGAGAGCAGAAGAGAATAGCTGCTATTATTTTGGTAAGTTGCTGTTGACTTTGAGGCAGGACTCTCAGGGAAAGGTAACAGCTGGTGTTAGACAAATGATACAGCTAGAAAAAACAGATGAGCTGTTAGACACACAAATCCTTCTTCCGAGCTGAAGCAAAAGGCTGTAAACATCAGCCTCAGCACGGGCCGGAAAAGTTTCCTCTGAGTTTCTTCTTTCTTCAGGGAAAAATGAGGCTCCATGAAGAAAGGAACTTGCTGGGGGGAAGGGCGGGGGGGGGAAGAATTTGCCCCTTGGCACACAGCAAAACAGAGGCATGATGGATTCTGACACCAGCTCTTCTGCGGTGAGATGGTGCCTCCCCACCTGTAGAAGCTGTTACTGTTGCTGGGTCCATCAAACAAAACCAGTTACAATACTGCAATAGCATGCATGGTACTTGTTAATCACCTGCAGATGCTCTGCCCCACCGCATTGCATCGCTGCACACAGGCAGTTTGCAAGTGTCACTCAGACTCAAGCCTTTTAAGCTTGAGCTGGGATTCACACTGGCTCCGGAGATTTCAGGTCACTTCATACAATTGCTCAACTCAGTCTTCATTGCAAACATGCATTGTGTTTTCCATCAAAAGGAGCAGTTTGCAGACCCTGGGGACAGGTACCAGGGTTGAGGGGTTGAGCGGAGCTCAAGAACTGCGTCAGCACTAAAAGAAGCAGGTGAGTTGGCACAGCACAAAGACACTGACGAGCTGTGACTTGATGACAGCCAGCGAAGCAAACCACGTTCCGCCAGGTTACAGGGATAACCACCAGTGGTGTATCGATTAACGACGTCAAAGCCACCAGAACACCTGTCTCAGATGCAGCAGATGGTTCACAATGTGTTCTGCTATCTCTATGTCTGCTTTAGGCTAGCACTCTCGATTCCAACTGCAGCGCCGTTTGTCCTTGGCTTCAACATTGCACAACAGGATTTGCACAGGAGGCTGCATTCAAGTATGACCATGTTGTCACAGGAGAAATCCTGCCTATAGGCAACAAGCTCTGTCCCTGTGACTGCTGCTCAGCTACGCAATTTCCTCTTACACGGCGTGGACATTTTCCTACTTGCCACCACAGGCCTGCCTTGCTCCTCTGCTTTCCCTCTGTTATGAAACTCTAGAGATGCTTCCCCAGCAACAACACTATTTTGTTTGGGAGAGAAAAAAAAAACAAAAAAACCCTAGGACTGCTCAACTCTGCTGTCAACAAGCAGGTGTCTCAGATAGCAACAAAAGAACCAGCGTCGATAATGGAGAGGGGCAAGAGACACAGAGACGCAATGAAGTGGAGAGAGGAAAGCCAATCAACCTAATGAAATAAGGCGCAAGTTTAGGGAAGGGCTATTTATAGACTCCGGCTGGTTCAGCCCTGTGCACTTAGAGGCTGGTTCAAACTGGCTGCTTAACAGCAGTAATAATCATTACAGAAAAAAAAGAGAAAAAAAAAAAGAAGTGAAAGCTTGGAAAATTCACTGCCGGAGGTAAAGCTTTAGAGCTGGGGCTGGCTGGAGTCAGAAGTAACTGCATTACTGAGAGATTGAAAGGTTAATAGGAAACCAGCTGACACTGAAAGGGAACAATTAGAGAGGTTAAGGGGCTTAATATTAGATTAATGGTTGCCTGGAGGAGCAAAAGGAGAGATTTCAGGAAAATGGGAGACTGGTGTGCAGAAAGCTGTTGTTTTTCATGGACAGAGAGCCCCACGTCTGCTCCTGCCTCTCCCTGGATGAACTGGAAAAAGGTGGTGCTGATGTTGCGTGTCAGTCTTGCTCAGTCTCCTGTTTTCATCTCTCTTCCTCCCCTCCCATCTGTTTGTCTCTTAAATCCCTTTGGGTCTGCTCTCCCCACTTAAGAGTTGGCTGTGTGGTCTTGTCTTATCACCTTCCTCGCGTTACCCCTCCATCCTCCCACTGTCTCCTTAAAGGTCAGAATAATAAAATGCTGCTTTCATTCCTCTCTAGCATGCAGCTCTCCAGAGCCAGGGGTGGTGGGGATGGACACTTTTATCCCTATTCTTGTAACCAGGAGCCAAAGCTTCAAAGATTAAAAAAAAAAAAAAAAGAAGAGTTGGCAAAGGTCAGATGACAGGTCTGTTCTCCAGAAAATTCTCCCCAACTAGATGGACCATACTAACACCAGTGAGGTCCTTGAATACCAGCAGCCATTTTAGAAAACCTTTTAGCAGGAAGAGGTTGGACATACTGCTGACAGTACTGATTTAGCAAGGTGGGAATTGGCATGGATCAATGGCTTCTCCAAACCTGAAAGGAGGGGTCAAAGATACTGAGGAGAGGACGTTCAGCACAAGGAACACAATCCTACCAGATAAAGGTCTGTACGCATGCTGCTGCTGTATCATGGGCTGAGCATAGAATGGACAGAAGGTTTAAACATGCCTCTTACAGGAAGAAAACAAAGATGTTCTGTAGCTCAGAAGTGCTGGAGGTTCTCCTGAAACCTTTTGCTGCAGAGAGAAGATATACTGTTTCCCCATCCATTTAGGTACAAGATCTGTAAAAAAGGATTTGAGTTGGACTCATTGCATTCGTACAGTGCAGACTCCCCGGCCATAACCTGACCTGTCCTATGTCCCCATGGTCTCCCAAAAGACTCCCCTGAAAGACTCTGTGCCTCAGTGCAGGACAGCCTTGTCGTAAAGCAGCACCAGCTGCTTCTTAGGACGATGCTGGGAGCATTGAACCACTACCTGCACCATCTTGAGGGACTCTTGAGACCCAGGGAAAAAATCCTCCCCTCCTGCACCACCTGCTGCTGCCCTCAAGGATCTTTCCAAATGCATGTGCTCCTCCCATGGAACAGGAAGAACTTTCCCTCAGGGCCTGCCCCTTGGCTGCTTGTGGACTCAAACAAGTACAAGCTGGCTGGATCCATCCATATCTTATACTGCTTCTCACAATACAGCCTTCCCCCTGAAAATCTCCCTGACAAGATTAGAAAGCAATGCGCTCAGCACTTCCTTCTAGGGCTATAAAAAACAGCCTGGCACTATGACACTCTGTAGGCACCTGACAGAAAAGTTTCCTCAACAGGAAAGTTGTGATAAAGACAATGAATGACAAGTTGTGGTCGTTTATGACATATTAGCTCCAAAATATTTGAAGTATACTGCTCTGGCTTAATGCCACCTGTGAAGGTCACCCATGGGTTCCCAAGGGGAAAAAAAAATCAAGGAAGCTCTGGCTGGAAACAGAAGGCAACTCCAGCATTCTTATTTCTTATAACCATCACAGTTGAGCACTGACTTCTAGAAAGACAAGAAAGCTACCTAGAGAAGCATTCACTGCATGTATTATTCCCCAGGTCTCTCTTCCACATAGCCACATCTGCCTAAAAGCAACAAGCCTGAAGAGACAGGCTCTCTCTCCCACCTTCCTGTCCTACATAGGAGCGTTTCCCAGGTCTAACATAAACCTTCCCTCTGTGCCTGGCCCATCATATCCATGGAGGTGCATCCCTGCTTCAAAAGATCTGATACCCACTCAGTGTTGACCTCTGCCAGAGCCTAGGAGCTCTGGCTACGCATCACCCCCAGCCCAAAGTAACCCACAGTTAGAAACATTTCAACTAAGCATCTTCAAAGTGCTGTACAAACAGCCATTAATCCTCAGGCCACCCGGAGGAGCCAGGCCTGTAATTATTTGGCTCACCATTTATCTCTGGAACTCACTGTGCCTGTTCCTCCAGCCTGGGGATGAAGGCAGGTAGAACAATACCTACCATTTCGTAACAAATTACAAATTAAATTGTCTGCAGCTCAGCAGTTAAGGGAAATGTTACCTTTTCCATAATCACTCCCTGCAGGCAAGAGCCTGAAAAAATGTAGCAACTGCCATTCTTTAAGATAGGTAAACTCAGAACACGAAATTTAAGTGACAAGGTCCTAGTGAAACAGCCAACAAGTGGCAGAAGATTTCCCAGAGCAGAAATCACGGATCCTACCTCTTGGTTTCTTGTTTTATCAACTGAATTGCCTTTGCTTCACCCCCCATCCCTCCCTCCTACCCTTAAAGATGACCATCAAAGGAGGTGAAATGCTGCTTGTGCCCTTCCGTGCCCTTTTGTAATAGATTTAGGAGCCTGGAGGATTTCACTCCAAGGAAAAAAGATTAAGTGTTTTTCCACTTGTTTCAGAAATTAAAGTCTTGGAGAGCCTAAAGGTCTCCAATCAGTCTAGCCTACATGACAAAACCAGGCACAAATGAAAGAGAGGAGAGGAGAGGAAAGGAGAGGAGAGAAGAGGAGGGGAGAGGGGGGGGGGGGAGTGGGGGGGGGGGGGGGGGCGAGGAGAGGAGAGGAGACGAGAGGAGAGGAGAGGAAAGGAGAGGAGAAGAGAGGGGGCTGGAGAAAGGAAGTTGAGCCAAGCAAAGTTCTGTTTGTAAGAAACAACTACATAAACACACAATGACACACAAAATATCAGTAAGAAATTATGTGCTTTTGACTCTCCCACAGCTTCCAGCTAGAACGTGAGAACACACAGGGGTCAAACTCTGAGTACCCCAAGGGCATCTGCTCAGTGAAGAATGAAAGGGGGGAAAAGGAGAAAAGGAGAAAAGGATCTTTGTAAGTTTTTCTTCTTCTCAAATAGAGGACATAAGCGGCATGAGATCTCAGATAGGACAGACTCAACCTACAGGAACAAATGAGCAAGAAAAGCAGAGCAATAGCTGTCCTTCCTATGCCTCCTGCCTTGGCCAGGTTCATGCAGAGGAATCCCTGGAGAGGAGATGCTGAAGGGAAGAAGCATGGGGATGGGTGGAGTAAGCTAACAATACAAAAGGCAATTACAAAGTGAAGCGGAGGTGAAGAAAGCGGCAATACAGGGCTGGAGCAAATGTCAGCACGCAGAGGAAACGATCCCACTTCAGTCCAGAGAGCAGAAAGGTCGCTCAATCGCTTTCTAGCTGACAAAACTGTCCCTTGTCTGCCCTCTTCCGACAGCCTACTCTCCCCGACCTGTTCAGGGAGGCAAGAGAATCCTCACTCTGGTCTAAAACAAGAAGGAAGTAAAGAATAAAAATCCTTTCAGTTCCAGCTGTACCTGTTTAAACTACTTCTGCAGCTGGGAGATTTAATTATAGCTAGTCTGCAACACAAAGGCTTTGCACTGCTTTAATAACCAGAATCCAAATCTGTGTGAGCAGAGAATGGAGGCAAGGGGGTGGGAGGGGGGCAGAGTGTTGCAGCACATTAGAACAGGTCGCATCTGGATGTGGCCAAGGGGTACTCAAACTGTGTTTGCACAAGAACACTTGCTTGCACTGGGCACTCCAAGGGGTAAAATTCAGTTTAGGAAGCAAAAGCCTTTCCACAGGAAATCTATTTTCCTAGGTCTTTGAAAATGCATTCAGGTATCTCCTCTAGAAACCTCCAAGAACAGAGCATTAATTAATAATCAGTTAAAATTACCTCCCTCCTGACCAGCTACCTGCCAGTAACTCTTCACTATTAAATGCAGAAGTCCAAGAACTGCCTGCAGTGACCAACTGCAAATCTTGTAGCAACCCGTTCCCTGTGTCAGGAAGCAGATAAATACACTCCCTGTCCAGTTCTCAGTTCCCTCGGGCCATGCCCGAGCTTTCTAGGCCAAACTGATGCCTTGAGCTATTGCCACGCTATTCCCTTGTAAAAAGGAGCTGGAAGCTACTGCGAGGAGCCAAAGGAGACAGCAGAGCATCCAAAAGCAATTGCTGATACTAGAGCGGTGCCTGCTGGCCGGTCATAATAGAAGCACTTGGAAATCTTTCCACAGATGACAGCATTATACACCGTTCTGGTTGGAAAAGACCTTTCAAGATCACCAAGTTCAAGATGAACTTGCAGTTAAGTTCACAAAAACGTTTCTAGGGAAGAGCTGTGCATCCAGCTCCACCATGTTTCTGCTGGAGAGATGGCATTCAAGTTCCCCCAGCTGCAAACAAGGTGTCCCAGTTTTGTGAATCAGTCTGGTATTCATTTCTCTTGGACCTCCAGCCTCACATTGTTTCTTACGTGTCTTTAAGGTTTTGTGATTTTTAAGCCAATATCAAGACAGTAAATGACTTTATTACATTGGTGCAGTTGAAGAAGTTTTGTCAATGCACTTCCCCATGAAAGATCAGATTCTGGACAGTGCCACTCCAGCAAGCTCCTTAAGCAGTCTAATGTTGGATGCTAAAAACTGAAGACATCTCAAATCACTGAGAGATTTTGCAGTCTGACATTATACATACCTTTGACATACAGAAACACACTCAAAATTACAATAATGCCACTTTTATGTAAAATGAGTGGAACGGGTGCCAAAACCACTGTCCTTTTATTATCTTTATGATGTGCTGGTAGAGAAAAATGATGCTATGGGTGAAAGAGTTTACATCACACTACAGAATGGTAGAGTTTGGAAGGGACCTCTAGAGATCACCCACTCCAGCCTCTCTGCTAAAGTAGGTTCACTTAGATCAGGTCACACAGGAACATGTCCAGGTGGGTTTTGAAAACCTCTAGAGAAGGAGGATCCACACCCTCCCTGGGCAGCCTGTGCCAGGGCTCCCTCACCTGAACAGGAAAGAAGATTTTTCTTGTGTTTAAGTGGAACTTTTTGTGTTTATATCTGTCATCCCTTGTTCCTGTCACTTGAGACACAAAAGTGCCACCCCATCCTCTTGACATTCTCCTTTTAAATACCTGTGTTAATTAGACCTCCCCTCAGCCTCCTCCAGGCTGAACAGCTCTAGTTCCTGCAGCCTTTCCTCATAAGGAAGATGTTCCAGTCCCCTGATCTCGATGGCCCTGCACTGGACTCTCTACAGCAGTTCCCTGTCCCTCTTGAGCTGAGGAGCCCAGAACTGGACACAGGACTCCACATGAGGCCTCACCAGGGCAGAGGAGAGGGGGAGCAGAACCTGCCTCAACCTGCTGGCCACACTCTTCTGGAGGATGGTATCTCAGGATGCCATTGGCCTTCTTGGCCATGAGGGCACATTGCTGGCTCATGTTTAGTCTATTATCAACCAGGACTCCCAGGTCTCTCTCTGTAGAGCTGCTCTCCAGCAGGTCAACCCCCAGCCTGTACTGGTGCATGGGGTTATTCCTCTGCACTTGTCTTTGTTGAATCTCATGATATTCCTCTCTGCCCAACTCTCAAGCCAGTCAAGATCTCACTGAATGGCAGCACAGTCTTCTGGTGTGTCTCATCACAGAGGTAGTGTCTTGGATGCTCACAAAATGATGAATACAAAAAAGATGAAATCCCAAAGAAACAATCTTCAGAGATATAATGCAGTACCCTTATGCCGCCTCCATAGATGTATAACAGACTTTGTTCTCAGAGTAAGGATCTGGAGACAATTTAGGTGTGAACAAAGGAAAACAAATATTGTGTCACGTAGTTCTTGAATTTCTAGTATTAAAGAAATTAGAGTTTTATCAAAACATTGGGGTTAGGTCTCCCTGTGCCTACAGGTAGCAACAAACATCTGTCAGTACACAAACACACACATAGAGCCCTACTCCTAAGGCAGGAATTTAAAGTAGGTGAAAATGGTAATGGCAAAGGAATGTATTCATCTTCATGAGTCTTCCAGAGGCTGAAACAGTACTGCAGACTCTTGCTTGGACCCTTGTTTTCTCCTGGCTGGCAGCCTCAGATAGAGACTTTCAGTTGTTCACGTTTGTTTGGTATTTTGCCACACTGATCTGTCAGGCTGACATTTCACATTCTCAGCATAAACAGGGCAGATGTAGGTGGGAGGTGGGCAGGCAGACAAAAACAACGGTAAAGCCTTTCTGAAGAACTGGATGTTATCTGCGCTGCTGTTTGAGATCTCCCCTGCTGAACACGAACTAAAAACATTCAATTTAATACATATTTAAGGTAGCCACCAGCAAAACGTCTGTGTTGGACCAGCAGCTGCACAGATTTTAACCAGCCTATTGTTTCAACAGATGAAATCATCCCTCTCCCCACATACACTCTAGCACAATGCAGTGGACACTGGAACATCTAGGGAAAATAGATCCTAAACAGTTCACAGCCCAGCACAAGCACTGATCTACTGGCAAACACTTCAGCATACTTCCCTCCCTGTACAAGCATACGTATATTCAGAACATAATCACTCGCATAAATATGAAGCACAAGATTTCCAGTCCTGCACCTAACAAGTGAAAGCATCAGCTTGTATAGTGCAATTGTAAACAACTTTTCTCCTGAGTGCATTGTTTCTTTTCCTAGCAGAAGGGGAGGACCAGAGCACAGGGAACCCCTTCTTCTCTGCTGTCTAAACACGTGGAACTTCACTCAAATGGAATTTGTACATGGATTGCCATGCTGCAGATGTTTGTGCATTCCCTGTTTCCCCATTTGTGCAACAAAAGATCTTGCTAGTATCTTATGGCTGTAGCTGAAGGTAAGCAGACCTCTGCCTTGTGTGTGTGAAGGCCCCAAGACCACAGAAACATGCAGGAAAGCCAAGGCTTAGTCATGTTAGGGTGGTGATCACTGGCACGGAGTCAAATTGGAGGCCTGTGTCCAGTGGGGTTCCACAGGGGTCAGTTTGGGGGCAGTCTTGCTGAACATCTTCATCAATGACCTGGATGAGGGGACTGAGGGTACCCTCAGCAAGTTGGCTGATGCCACCAAACTGGGANCTCTCCTCTGCCCTGGTGAGGACTCATCTGGAGTCCTGTGTCCAGTTCTGGGCTCCCCAGCTCAAGAGGGACAGAGAACTGCTGGAGACAGTCCAGTGCAGGGTCACCAAGATGATCAGGGGACTGGAACATCTTTCATACAAGAGAAGGCTGCGGGAATTGGGGCTGTTTAGTCTAGAGAAGAGGAGACTGAGGGAGGATCTTATTAACAAGTATTTAAAAGGGGAATGTCAAGAGGATGGGGCAGCACTTTTGTCTTTTGTCTCAAGTGACAGGACTAAAGAGGATAATGGATATAATCACAAAAAGTTCTACTTAAACACAAGGAAAATCTTTTTTCCTGTTCAGCTGGGTGAGCCCTGACACAGGCTGCCCAGTGAGGAAGTGGAGTCTCCTTCTCTGGAGATTTTCACCTGGAACATGTCCAGGTGGACCTGCTTTAGTAGGGGGTTGGACTCGATGATCTTGTCCAACCCTGACCATTCTACAGTTCCATGTTTCTATGTATGCTCCCAAATCAGTGAATATGTCTGACAATCTTGGTTGTAATCTCACCACATATCAGTTTGGCTCCACAAAAAGGGGACTGTATCACCATTTGTTGTAGAGGGTAGAAAATATGTGTGTGAAATGGTCAGATCTGTGGTGTGAACATTATAACTTGAAGGCATCCAAAAGAAAGTTAATTACTTTAAAGTACATATAGGATCATACCTAAAAAGAGAACGTCAAGAGGCTATGCAAAGTTAATGCAAAAAAATAAAATCAAATTAAATGTTGAAGCAGGATCCATTTACTACCTGTGACAGGAATCTGATGAAAATATAAGTCTATTTTCAGCATGCATTAAGCACAGGAGTAATAAGGGAAGACTGGGCAGAAACTCTTGAACTGGGCATTCTCTAATCTGTTGGTGTTTCATTTTGCCACCACAGTGAACTTCTGACACAATTTGTCTCTAGAAACAGAGAACTAGAAAACAACCAGGTGACAAATTCATTATTAATATGGAGTACCTTTGTTATGATTACAAAGTTTCAACTCACCCTATCTTTGCTACCACTGTGATACCACAGTTTAGAAAAAGCCTATTAAATGACTTCTAGCTGATATACTGCAGAGTTGAACGAGAGAATTTTCATAGTCAACCAGTGCTGTTGAGTAAAACTCATGATTCAGAGCCATGATGAAGCCAAAGGACAGCAAATATTCTGGATGCACTCCATGTACTGACATATCTGGGGACAATTCAGCAGTGGTCTCAAATTAGGTCTTATTTCCCATGACCTTTTTTTCCTGCTAGAGTAGCCACAGAAACCAACCCGGTCCACACCCACTGGTAGACAGCAAAACTTTTCTCAGGATGCTGGCATTCTCCAGAGCACATGAAATTTAGCAGCTGTGCAAGGATATTGAGCAATAAGACTCTGCATGGAACCCATTCAACTCCTCAGTGGTAAAGCTCTGCTGCCCTAGAAAATTTTTCTTTTCCTGGTCTTGAGGGGGAAAAGAAAAACAGTGGAGATGGGAAGCAGAAGGGTCCACAGAGCTCAGGGCACAAGCAGTCATAAACTCACAGAGTGGCAGGGGTTGGAA